>JAQIWC010000388.1:0-10083 GCA_034694605.1 Folsomia penicula | reverse complement strand
AAGTCTTGCACCACACCAGACCACCTTTTCTGAACTTTCTCCAGAATTCATGATTCTATCAACTCAAGGAAACTAACCAATATCTCATTACTGTACATACAACTACACTACCTTGGGCAGGTAGTTATATGAAAACAATAATAATACTTATTTTGCTGGTGCATATAGTGTGAAGCCCTTTTCCATCTTTTCCCCTTGTACTCAAAGAAACAAAAAAATCCTACGGATCGTTGGCCACAAGAAAAATAATAATTTTTTGAGTGATTTGGTCCAGTTCCAGTTATACATACCAAAAATTGTGCTGAGCATCAAAAATCCAATGTTGTTGAATCCTACCTACGTGGATAGTTAAATAAAGCTGCGGTATTATTCTTTCCTCTGTTTCGCTACATATTTCTCCCGTGGTTGGTGGTGTCTACAGTAATAAAACTCCTAACGGTGCTTTTCACTCTTTGCTTTACTGTCTGAAAAAAACTCAATTTAGAACAAAATACCAATTCAAAGCTGTAAAATTACAGGCACGTACACGAACTTTTTTTTCAACTTTACTCTAACCTCTCACGTTGCAAGAGAACAACGCCTACCGTCATAGCTCAGGAAACTACTCAAAAAGTTGGAAAAGTCTCATTTTTGAGGAAGCAGACGCAATCTACACACAAACAACCAATCGCATTTCAAATGATGTTTTGTCTGATGGGATTATCGATGATTCTTCACGAATTTTTACTCCAAGATCGAGGAACGAGGATGATGAGAAGGAGGCGTTCCAACGGAGTGATTACCACCATCGTCATTTTTATAACCTTATCCCTAACGTCCAACTGTCACGGTAAGTATGCTCATTCAGCTCTCTCTCTCTTTCGCTCATCTGCACTTTTAAAGAGTCGTTGGTTGCATCATTACAGGATTTTATAATCCCATTAAATGCACTCCATTTACAAAATATTATGGGATCTAAAGCTGCCGTGAGGTAGTGAAACATCATCAAAATCGAATATTATACAACATTTTAAGTCCCGCATTTCTCTCCCACACCACAAAGAATGAATTTTAAATACGATTTGAGGAATATGCAAGAGTAAATCATAAATCTGATTTGGATTACTTTGCGAAACTCTGCATGATCGCATTTTATTTATTCGCTCCATGTACAAACAAACCTTGTTTATGTAGGTGTTTGTGAGTTTAAGCTTTTATATGAAATGTAATCCGATTACGTTAGTTTATGTAAGTGCGATAAAATGTAGTCCGATAGCTTGAACAACAATGAGGCCCAAAAATTTCAAGAATTTTAATTCCATCGTCTACGAAATATTCCTGTAAGGATTTGTATCATCTAACGCAATTTTAGTCGCAATTTTACAAGAAGATATAAGAAACTAATACAATTGAAAAATTACGGAGGCCACATTTCTTTGCTGAAATGTTGATTTAAAAACAAAACCCGATCTGATTACATAATTCATATAGCCCAGCTAATTGAACTTGTTTCAATCAGCGAATCAAAAAAACTTTAATCCATTCCAATTCAATTTCTCCTTTGAGCCTACCGATAAGCTCACCTCTGTCCATGGGGTTACATTTCAGTCCCAGGCACGTATTTTGTGAGCTTGAAAGAAAAAAATAAATTGGCAAACTAAACTAATCAGGTCGAATGAAGGAGTTTACGGAAGTCGGTTTTCCAACAAAAATGGCGTATAACTGAAAATAAATAAATATTGCTGATTTTTTTTATATATTTTTACTTTTAGTTTCAATTTAATAAAATAATTAAAATCAAATCCGTAAAAGTTGTTACCAAATAATTTTCTGACGTTATGAACCAACGAAATTTCTCAAACCAGAGCACCTGTAGATATAATCATACCAGGTTAGGAAGGTATATATAATTTCTGTAGTTTCTCATTATATAATCATACTTTTCGAGCTTTTTTGATGGAATGAATTGTAGCAGCTTCTTTTAAGATGGCCATTGTTTTTCTTTCCGTAGATTTGAGGGCTTTTCCATGTGACTCAATCGTGCGTTCTTCTTTTCTTGCGGATTCCTTTTTCAATACAAAATATTTACTGGCATTTGCAAAGCTAAAATCAGAGAAAAAATTTACAATGAGATTGAGATAGGTAGATAGCTGCTTGCAGTTGGGCAATGAGGCACATGGCATAGGTTTCGTGTAGTCATTATTTGTTTGGAATATATAAATAAAAACAAGTAAATATTCTTGCCTAGAAAGGTTGAGGTCCACTTCTACATTGAGTGGTTCTTGTTCTTCGTCATAAAGATTGCTGAAAAGAAAAAAATCGATATAAGTATTCTAATGCATGAATGAAACATGGATAAACGGCACCTCAATTTCAGTGTAATCTTGTTTTGTTTTAAATTCAGATTAGCAATCACGGATGCTAGTGGGTCACCCAATAACCTTGCTTCCTTTAACTGCTCTTCTATCGTATCCCAAGGAATTTGATTTGCAACCAATTTTTGAATTGTCTAATTTCAAAAAAAAAGTTTAATCATACTGTGGTCGATCTATTGAATTGAAGTTCAAATAAATATAACAATAAGCTACCTTGATAGCCATGTCTACTGTAGATTGATTAATGGTAATCAATTCTGCTTTCTGCTTATCAAGTTCTTGGCCATCCTTTAAATAAAATTCGGAAACATCTCCATTAATTTCATTTGCCTCTCCAAGCATTTAAATTGAAGTATTACTTTTAAATGCTAAATGTTGAATAATTGAAACCGACCTGCAACTCTTGAAGTCGTTTATGCTGATCTAATTTAACTTTCTCCAGTTTTTTAAAAGCCTCCTTTTCCTACAATACCAAAAATAAAAATGCAATACAAAATTCAAACATAATGGACATATGCACATAATGTAAATGAGTATTTGTAAATAAAAACCTGATTCATTTGTTTCATGTCTGATTTCTGAGACTCTATCTTTGAAAAAAATTCGTCCACAGCTTCATCGAAGCTATCGTATTTTAATATATTTTCTTTAAAAGATTCAGCAATAACGGATGGATGAAACTCGTCGTAAAAAAGTGGTTCAGATTCAGAACTAGCTAAAGATGTTGGGACGTCTGCCTTTTTGGAAGTTTGTTTCGCCAATACAATGAGGCCTTCATGGTTTTCAATATTTGTCAAGATCAAGGTTCCTTTGACAAATGCTTCGGCCAGATTTTCCAGAGTAGACCTAATAATAATGGCAACATAATAATGTCATGATCTTGTCAAAAGTCGCAATAAATAATTACACAAAAGATTTACTTTAATTTTTCCTCAGAATCAATCAGTGTTGCCATTTTGGTTTGAGGCGTGAGGCCCACAGACGCCAAGACATAAGAAAAAAGAGTGAGTCCAAATTCTAGTTTGGACAGAAAATTTTCTCGTAAAGTCCCTGTGGGATTGTTCCTCAAGATTTCTTCTATTTGGATTGGACTAATGGCAAAATTCTGCTTGGCGTTATCAATGGCATATTTTTCATGGGCTGCCATTCTGAAAAAAATTACACCCAATCAATTATGTCAATTCTCCCCAGTGGGTGAGCTATCAATATATCAATCAAAGCTATCACCTTTCTTCCCCAATAATTCTGGGTCTAACCAAATTCAGAATGGTCATTGTATGATCCGTTAAGATAAGGTTTCCTTTGTCGTACAATTCTAGGAAAAGGTGATATGCAGACGTGTCCATCCCAAATTGAAAATGAACGATACGATCCGCAGCAACTTGCTCAATTTTTTCCAATCTTTTGTTATTCAAGTGCTTTCTTAACTTCATGCTAAACCCGGATGGAGCTAGAATTCAAGGAAAACGATTAATTTCATAAAGCCTGTAGAATGCATAATTATTAAACGATTAATTTACCAGGATTTTTTGGCCTTCGGATTTTGCATTTTGATTTTGATTTAAAAAAATGAATTAGATATAATATTGGTATGAAATAAACTAAAAAATACCATTCAAAATTGGTTGTATGAAACCGAGTTCCAGAATCCAATAGTAGCATTTTCTTAACACCTCCAGGCTTCACCAGTCGAATCAAGTACGTCTTTTTATCAATATCATAGATTTGGTCTACTCGAAGGCCTACCAGGCTGAGCAAAAAAAAACAGAAAATCATAAACATATTAATATTTCAAAATTCAATTCAGTATTTAAATGCATAAAATACTTTTGCCGAAGTTCGTGAATCAGATAGGCGATGTCAAGGGTAGTGAAACGGGACTTCATAGTTGGACCTGGACGACAGCTGATTATTTCAGCCACAAAATTTACTAATTTATTCAACCGACTTTAGTTAAGCTGGAATTGAAATATCTTCCTCACCACTAGCCTAAATTGATGTTTAGAATCACGACCAGATTTGTAAAATACTTTGTTTTTAAATAAAAAATTCATAAAAATTGGTCGTCATCTCTCTGTCCGGCTGGTCGAGAAACAAAAAAAGTTCAAGTTCAAATTCAGAGCCCCGCAAAAAAATCATTGGTTGGAAATACAAAAATCATTTCACTTTGGAAATAATTACTTTTTAAAAATAGATAAATAAAACTTTTTAAAGAAACTTTTTAAAAAAACATTTCGTCCACTCCATTTTATCTTCTTGTGTATCTATCATGTATAATTTAAAACTTTGTTCAAGGTGCAAATAACAAGTCTGAAGGTCCACAAGATTTCTAATGAATGAATAATAATTTTAAATTAAAATAAGGTATTTTATTAAATTTAATTAGGATACTATTTACTTTCCCTTACTTTATGGTACTAATTGAATATCATCATTTTTTTTAAATAAGGCGAATTTCGAAAACAATCCACTGACGAGAAATGGACCCGAATTTACGTGACGTCGTCTTTGATGATGATAGCAGCATGGACTATGACGACTTTAATATGTTGATTAAAACGCGTAGGTCAGTTAACTGTCTTCGAGGCAGCAGCTCAACACCCGACGGATTTTTTTCCCATACTTTTGATGAACAAGTAATAAGATTATTACAAGAATTGTACATCTTCCTATTCTTCCTCTTAAATGAAATACATTAATACTTTGTACGACTCTTATATTTGTATAAAATGTTTATCATTATTTATTTTAGAATGAAGTCGAGAATGGGATATTAGCAATCTACCAAGCATTTGCTGAGAAGACTGGTAGCTCTAGATTCAAACAAGTACCTATTTTGATGAGAGAAAAACATTGTGTATTTCTCCGTCGTGGATTGAAACGTTTATCGGATGCGTATGAGGCAAGGAAAAGTTATATTATGAGCAAATGATTATGATAAATGATCATAAATTTATTATTCGTTATTTATATATATATATTTATACAGGCTTTAGATGCTAGTCGACCATGGTTGTGCTATTGGATTTTGCACTCTATGAATCTTTTAAATACAAAGCTGTCCAGGGATGAGTCGTTAAACATAAGTAAATTTTTAAATCACTGTCAAAACAAAGACTGCGGTGGATTTGGTGGAGGACCAGGACAATTTTCCCATTTAGCTGGTCAGTCATTGAAATTTGAATATGGGATTGTAAAGAGATTTCATAAATAATTGTTATATTGCTATGATTTTTATAGCTACATATGCTGCCATCAATGCATTAGTATCTCTTGGTATACCTGAAGCTTTATCGATAGTGGATAGGCCGTCGCTTCTACGCTTTTTGAAATCCATGAAAAGAAAAGATGGTTCATTTAGAATGCACAGAGGTGGAGAAATTGATGTCCGTGCCGTATACTGCGCTGTAGTTGTAGCCACTCTTACCAATTTGTACTCTGAAGAGGGTTTATTTGTGGGAACAGCCGAATGGATAGTCAGGTATTTAAATATTTTTCACGTATAATATATTCCTTAACTAAAATTAAAGTGGCTTATCACATGTATCACATAGATGCCAAACGTACGAAGGTGGATTTGCTGGATTTATTGCTGGAGAAGCCCATGGGGGTTATACATTTTGTGCCATTGCTGCTCTTGTCCTTTTAAAAGGAGAAAGTTTAATGGATCGTAAAGCTCTCCTTAGGTGGCTTGTTGGAAGGCAGCTATCTCTTGAAGGAGGTTTTCAGGTAATAGGACTAGTCTTTCATGCATTATTTACGATGATGGTACAAGAAGTAAATGACTATATAATATTGATGATATTGAATAGGGTCGTACAAACAAATTGGTTGATGGTTGCTACTCATTTTGGCAAGGAGCTTGTTTTACTCTATTGGGACAAGATTATGTTGGTCATACTGGAAAAGAGGGGCCCCATTGGCTATTTGACCAGCTATCTCTTCAAGAATACATTTTAATTTGTTGTCAACATCCGTCAGGTGGATTAATAGATAAACCTGGAAAGTAAGTTGTGGAAAATATGCATTTTGCTCATCCATATATGTACGCTTGATGTGACTGTGTTATTATTCGTCACTTTTTTAGAGCAAGAGATTACTACCATACGTGCTACACGCTTAGCGGTTTATCAATCGCCCAACACTCGCCAGGATACTCGAAACTATTTTTAGAAAACAAACAAAATGAATTAAAACAAGTTCACGTATGTACCTCATTGTTTTTTATCCATATTTATCCAAAATTTAAGGAAATTGTTAAATTGCAAATTTGTTTTTATGATCTTCCAGCCAGTTTATAATCTTACGTACGACGTTGTCAATGCAGCTCGAGCCTACTTTCATGGATCCGATCTATCTACCTCTGCCATAGAAGTTATTGAAGAAGTTGGCAGTACTACATAATATTATTGTTATTAAATTAAACCCCTAAATATTTAATTTCAATATTTTAAACTCTCTGTAGACTTTAAGAGTCAGAAAAATGGGTTTGAAATTTGTTTTTAAATTCAACCTACGAAATGTAAACTTTGTGATATTATAATCCGACACCGATGGGAACCAGTCAGTCAGTCTTGCATTTTGATTGTATTTTAAGTCAATCTAATTTAATTAACTTTTAAAAAAAACTTAATTATTAACACGTCAGACAAACTAATCTACAAAATTTTGCCTCCTTTAAAACATTGATATAAATAATGATAAAAAATTGTTATTACTGCTGTGATGATTTGTACAGTTGATAATCTACCCTGTAAAATATTGATTTTAGTTAGATAATAGGTATATTCATGTTAGTAAAAGTTATCCAATTTAATAAACAAAATTTCAAACCAACAAAATCTGTAAGACTTGCATACCGAATCCGCATAAGCGTTTTCATGAAAAAAAGGTGGGGGCAGTTGATTTCCCGCTCCACTTGGCGATGACTTTCCTGTGTTAACTCGATTAAAAATCCGTCTCAAAACAATAAATCTCGCTGACTCAAACTCAATTACAAAAAAATATTTATTTATTTTTGTTTTTGTCAAAAAAAATTTACGGATTTTCCGGTTAAATCCTTCAAAATTCAAAGAAAGTGAAAAGGCACGTCGCAGATACTCGTCGATACTCACTTGCATTAATAAAACATTTCTTTTTGTAATGTTGATCTAAATTTGTCGTAAATAATTTGTGCAACATCTCAAAATAAGGTACTTTTTGTTACAAGGAAGCAATTGCAGTGAATTAATTCTTCACACCGACTAATTTTAAAATCTAAAAGTAATTTGTCACGCTATACAACAGTTTAGCTAATAATAATGTTGAAAAGAACATCTATTCATTGAACGTTACGTTATTTATTTACATTATTACAAGGTCTTGTAACAAGACCTTGGTTGACTGGACGTGGAAGTTTAATTTATAACGCTAAATTGTTGGTGGACCTGTTTTGTTTTGTGCAAAGGGATAATTGAACAATGGTGGATGTGACGGATAGAATGGGCCCTTCGTCTCGGTACCGTTCTCCCATGGTTCGTGAGGGCTCCGGACTTTCTGGCTCTTCCAGCGTGGGGTCAACCACGATTAAGGACCTCCGAACCATCCTTAGTGAAACGGAGCCTATCAGCGGATTCCTCTCACCTAAAGAGGTGGACGAAATAATGCAAACTACAGCCAAAATCGTGGGAGACACCAATGTGGAATGGACCAAGAGACTGAATATGGTAAAATGAAAGGACTGAATTTAATTTAGTTGATTTAAATGGATGGATAAATAAATTCTTAAATTTACTTTCAAAATTCAATTTCAGCTAAAGACATTTCGAAGTTTAATCTGTGATTCAAACCATCACGCTCAGATTGTGGCGTATTTGAGGCAGTTGGGACCTCCGCTTCAGAGTGCCGTCAAGGATCTTCGGTCTCAATTAGGGAGAGAGGCGTGCATTACTGTGGCGCATATGGCGCAACAATTGGGCACCAAGGCTGAATTCTTTATTGAACCCATGCTTCCGGCTTTGTTCAGTTTGCTGGTGGCGAATGCCAAAGTGGTTTCCATTATGGGCTCCGCCACAATTCTGCTCGTTTTCGAATCTATTCCATCCTGGAGACTGCTCCCTCCCCTTCAGTCACAAATGCTGTCAAAGTCGAAAGAAGTTCGACGAGCTGTGTGCTCTTGTATCAGGATTGTTTTGCACCAATGGCCTCCTCCAACTATTCAGCGACATGCTCACATTATTAACGAAATTATGAAAAAGGTATGTATATAACCCTATCTTTTTAAACAAATATTATTATTACTATTACCAAGCAAGGCATAAAGATGAATAATAATAATTTAATTTTGTGTAAAAGGGCCTTGTTGAT
Source organism: Folsomia penicula (assembly GCA_034694605.1). Lineage (NCBI taxonomy): Eukaryota > Metazoa > Arthropoda > Collembola > Entomobryomorpha > Isotomidae > Folsomia > Folsomia penicula. The sequence continues at coordinate 1,384 of JAQIWC010000388.1, read as the reverse complement.
GCGGATGCTGAAGCAAGAAATATTTCAAGAGACTGCTTTCCTGCGTTCCAACGGTTATTTCCGGGTTTATCCAAATCTATTTTGGACTCTCTTGAACCACTTCAAAAACGGCAATTGCTGTCCAACATTAGTTTACAGACAACAACAAATTCCAGACCTTTAATGAATGCTCCAATGTTTCCTGTACAAAGAACTAATGGAACCTCCCACCCTCCTCCTCCTCAGACCTCCTCATTATCAAGACAAGGTATCTATAAAGAGTCTTCAAAATAGAACTGAGCAAAGGAAGGACATTTTTTTAAAGTCAATAATATTGTTTATTTTTTTCTTGTGTAGGTTCGATTAAAAGAACAGGGATTCCAGTTTTAGCTGCAAGGACATCGTCTCCTATAAAAACAGCAACGCCGGGTCGTTCAACATCTGCCATTGACTTGCAAGCCGCAAATCGTGCTAAACAACATCATTTTAGTACTCTTCGGTAAATGTCCAGCACCGCCCATATAAATTAACTAAATAACTTACCATAACTTTACTACTAAATAGATAGTCGTACTATTACTTATTGAATTAGATTCCAACTTTAATCAATCACAGAATGCAACTTTATAAAATATCTAATAATAGCATTAGCACTTACTTGCCTCTAGCTAATTAACCAACATAACCATAACCCTTTCTACATTGTTTAGGACGCCTTTACGGACAATGGGAAGAACAAATTCTTCAATGGCTTCTCCTTCATTAACTCCAACACATGGAAATCACTCAAGTGCTTCAATTGGTATATCTGCTGTGACTCCGAGTAGTGCCTACTCGTCTTCAGGAAGTGGAGGTACAAATGAAAGATCCCGTAACCGAAGCAGGATATCTCGTTTGTCCCACTCACAACGTAACTAAAAAAAATATATATATATTGTAACAATAACCTGAAATTGATAACAGAGCAATATTGTTTTTTTGTATGTTTTTTTAAATTTAGCTGGAAGTAGAAGTAATTCTCCATCATCTAAATATTCATATGCAACTTATTCATCTCCATATGCTCAACATGATGGACGAGAATCAAATTTACCAGTGTTATCTCCTCCTTCTAAAGGAGTTCGGAGATATTCTACTACGTCTTCTGCATCCAGCAGTAGAGATACCTCACCTCAAGGACGGATGAACGCTAGGCTTCGTTCACGATCAGTTACCCAATCTCCACAGATTCTTATTCCTTCCGGTGCTAATAGGTATTATTTTAATAAAAATGTCAATGCTAATGCAACATTATTGAAACTCTTGAATTGATTTTAATGCAATTAATTTAGCACTGCAAGACTCCTCTTGGCGTCTAGAGAAGCAGAGTCTGCAGTTGCTGAAGCTCTAAGAAGAGAAATCTCGG
>JAQIWC010000387.1:0-10085 GCA_034694605.1 Folsomia penicula | reverse complement strand
TAAAAAAATATACTCATACAAATTTCAATGATCTATTCTTAAACCATACTCGTCATTTTATTTACCGTCATTCGCGACGCGATACTCCCCCTCCACTTATTTAGGTTACATGGTATCTATCTTAGGCTAACTTAATTGAAATTGTGAGCCATACTCGCTCACACACACTCTCTCATTCGATGCAACACAAATTATATATTTCGTCACATTGCAGTTTAATACTTGTCTGAATGAATTTAATCAAGCTAATTATCAATAAATCATGTGTACAACATAAAACAAGGCACACTGAATAACAGAAACAAATTACTCGAACGAAACAAGTTTAAAAAAGAAAATTATTGGTAACACGACAAAAAAACTAGACACAGCACAGCACTGAACTAAATACTTTTTTTCTTTCACAAACAAATTCACAAAATGGAAGATTCATTTCATTTCTGTTACTATTCAACTTAACCCTGGAACGTTCCTCTTTCTTAGAAATTATAAAGTAATACTTGAACCAAAGGATAACGAATGTCGGTTGCTCTACTGCTAGATCAAATTAATACTAGATCGGAATTGGATATATTTGGAATGAGTAAATCAGTGGAATTTTCAACTTTTAGTGTCCATTTTTTTGTTTTTTTAAAGATTAGTTTAGTTATTGCTCTCTCTTTATAAAATATTGTTTAAAGTCTTAATAAAATACAGAATAAAATACGAACCTCACATAAAAATACCATGCAATTAAATTAAATGGTGGAGATAATTAATTAATCAGATCTGATTATAGAGATTCTACGTAAATGGGACATTGGGAGCGTCGAGCCGAGCGTGTTTTTTTATGGAGACATTACGTTGCGTCTTCATTTAATTTAATTAAAACTAAAACAAACAAAAAATCCCTCATACTCTCAATGATGATATATAATAAACCTACATAATAAGATTTCCATCATGCAAGGCAGGCAAGATTAACTAATTAATTAAAAACAGACTGTGCTTGGGTGGGAAGGGAACGTGTTTTTATTTGGTAAGATTTTTTATGACACTATAATTTTGATAAGTTGTTTAAGTAAGTTTGGTAGTTATCATCCGATTTTAATCCAACCGTGTGTCCGTCCGGCAAATATGTTCTGTGTTTAACGCCTTGATTTGATTTGTCCAATTCTTCTGTCCTTTGTATTAAATTTGTGTAATCCCACGGGTTTCAGCAACAAACGCCCTCAGGTCGGCCGGAATTTTAGACTCATTCTTATCCGGCTCTGGTTGACTGCTTTCACCGAACCCAACCTGAAATGGAGCAAAAGAGTCAAGGTCAAATCCTAGTTTTGAGAACTTGACACTGTTTTATACTGACCCTTCGCAGTCTGCAGTTTGCATTAATCTGGAGTCGGATACATTCCTTGTAATTCGTTCCGAAGGATCTGTTGACAACTTCTTGCAAGTCAGTTTGAATCTGAAGGAGAGGACGTCGTTAAAATGATTATTTTTATGCAACTTTAAGATTATGATTCGTGTATTTACCATATTCCAACCATCCTCCATTCTTAGGGGAATGTATGAACACGTTGGTTTGATCCTTGTGGTAGTTTGACGATTTGAAAACTTGTATCGACGCCGAATGTTTTTGTCATCCAGGACCTGAGTTAATTTGGTGTCATTTCAGCCATTGTTTAAAACTTGAAAGGAATATTTACAAATTCATATTCATACCATAACGTCAAAGGTAAACTGCTTCCGAAGATTTTTAACCACCATGACCAGGATCGGGAGCCGAATCCCCAGCGACTGATAAAGTCCGATGGGGGTAGTGATGAAGACGGTGTATGGGTTCTGTCCGACTATCTCAATCACGGGGCCATTCAGCTTAAAATTCATAAAAATACTTGTCAAGCACAGTACGATATATCCGAGGTTTTCCATTTTACCTGAATATCTTGAACTTTCTTTACATAGCCTCGACGTACCTGGATTCATTCATTTTTAAGAAATATTTGTAAATGGTCATTCATGTTTTAATTATTTTTCACCCACTTGTTTCTCCCACTGTTCCAAGACTTTCTCTTGGTTGCAATGAACCAAACTGATGACCCCACTCTGAACGTTTCCTCCATAAAGGGACATCTAAAAATAAACCAAACGGAAGTTATGAATGGCCAGACTTAACTATTAGAAATTATTGATCAGAGTGATCTAATTTATTACGGGCGTGTCGGGTGCAACTTTTTGAGCACAGAGAGAATAGTCCATAGGGAAAGGACCATCGAAGAACTTGACAATTCCACTGTAATCCATCTTGTCTTTCTTTCTAACTGAGAATTTTGATGCCAAGTGGGTCTTTAGATTTGTATAATACCACTGAGAATTTTGGGGCCTGACTTTAAATTAAGAAGTATTCTTTACAATCCTAACTATGAATTTTAATTTTGAATTTTTCACAACTTGTATAAAATTAAAATCCAGCGTTGTCCTCGATCCCCACAGAAACTCAAGTGGGAAAGTTCCTAAATAATTTTTTTCTTTTCTACAAAATTCCAAAAAAGTTTAGGGAAATATACATAATTGATGAAGACTGAATTTTATCATTATCCAACAGAGGCTGACACCAACAATCGGCACTAAATTGAAAATTTCCCCGTTGGACAAAAATGCTGAGTCGCGTGTCCAAGTACCTGGTTCCTTTCGGAGTGGCTGGGACAGCCGCGCTCTGCACCACTTCCAAACCTTTCTTTGCATCCTGCGAAGAGAATATTTGCCGATCCGACCCATGCAGTGTCTATTCAGAGCCAAAAAGAGATCTGTATGTCCAATTTTTATATATTTTTTTAATTTTATGATTCTTTATTGAGCGAAACCAGATCTACTTGACCCTTCCTTTCTTCCCTCAGGTGTGCATGCCCACCCCCGGAACGAGAATGCAAAGACACAGAGCTCGAGCGTCTCGTAATGAGGTGTCGAACAGATCTTGGCCCACTCAAGGCGAACATGGACACTTACACAAAGCAGGCACGATGTCATATGATCAGTGCTTATGGGACGGTTAAAGGTAGATCCGACGTTTCAATCCAATCAATAAAATAACATAACTTGAATAAACGTATTAAATAATGGGTATTAAATTTCCAGACAATGTTTGCTACCTCCGAACGAGAGCCCCAGACGAAGTTCGAGTTGGAACAATTGTAGCCGGCGGATTGTTTGGAGGTAAAAACTTCAATTAACCGAATTCGTTGAGTCTATTCTTTTCTAATCTATACTATTGTTTGCTAGCATTGCTTGGATTCCGACGAGGATTGTTTCGTAAACTTCTCTTTGGGACGCTAGGAGCAGGGGCTGCAGCCTATTTGGTCTATCCAGAAGAAACCACTTACTCGTTTAACAATGGCGTTCCAATCGTGAAGAAATATGCAATGGTAGCGTACAATTTTGCCACTGGGGGTAAGTTACATTAAAGAATTCAGATATAGTTGTGAGAAGGAATGCGGAAAACAATGTGTAATTTAAGAACTCGTTTTTTTGGAAAGAAATGTCAGTATTTGTTGACTTTATAAAAATCCTTACAGTTGAACCAGATAATAAATTAGAAAGCAGTGGATCTGCGAGGTATTTTTTCGATACAATTTGGTCGCTTTGATTGCTTTCCTTAATGATTTGTTTTAATTTTCAAACTAACGCTGATTTACGCTTTACATCAAACTATTAGGCTTTGCAATATGCATCCTTCTGTGCTTTATTAGTTTAGTTTAATATATGCTGCATTAGTTTTTATTTTATAAACTGGTACTAATTATAATAATGCTTTTTGCTCCTGCAGGAACTGATTGTCCTGCAAAACCTTCTCCTCCAAAATGTCCTCCAAAAAAAGATAGCCCTACCGAACAGAATACTGAATCGACAGAATCTACTGAATCCACAATTAAAAATCTCAATCAGAGTTGCCCTGCTGTAACTTTGAAACAAGAGAAAGCCGATCGTAATATTCGAGTAAGAACATTTTTTTCACCCATTTTGTCAAGCCGATCAACTCTTAATGATTTATTTATTCTTATCAATTTATTGCAGTCCGACTAAAAATGAACAAGCTACTCAAAATAACAAAAAAGCGACTGGATGAGAGACAAGGAATAAACTTTGACTTGACAAATACCCTTCCCATTTATTTTGATTTGTAAAATGTAACGCTATTGAACCCCCCTGTACAGTTAATACTAGTCAAAATTGTAATTTTTGTCCGTATATAAAATACATGAAAAATCAAACGAATGTATGTACTCATCGGTTTTGTATTTCTCATTTGATTATGCATTTTTTCCATCTTTCTGCATTTCAATAATGATACAATCGAAAAGCATGAAAATGTAATTTCGCAATCCCATAAGTTTTTCCTTGACAACGAAGCTGATCCATGAAAACAAAATTTTGCTGTCGGTGGAAAAAAAGTTTGAAAAGATCAAATCAGAAAATTTTCAGTGAATCCACCATCATTCCCCCCAAATCTCTGTCTAAATTCTAACATCCACACCCTTGTGTCCAGGGATCAACCCCACCCACTCCATCAAAATGAGCTGTCCACCAAGCCCTCAACCCGTAAGTCCAGATTTTGACTCTGATTTTCCTTGTCTAATTTTCATTTTCCGTTTTTTTGTGCCCCCAATCAAAAGACTCGCAGTTCCGGCAAGTGCTGTGACATTCCCGTTCTTCCTCCATGTCCCCCACCTCAAAAGGCTGAGAGCAACTGCGACTGCCCCCCACCAAAGAAGGTCGACAGTAACTGCAACTGCCCTTCCACGGAGAGCCTCGATTGTGGAGGTAAGGAAAACAGGGAGGATGATATTTAAGAGATAAAAAGTTTTTGCATGCTCATAAATCTTTTGTGTTTTTAGCCCAAAAAAAGAACAAATGCCCCCCAATGCCGAAGACAGGTAAATGGTCAAAGAACTAAATTACTTTTTATAATGTTGTACAGGTCGATTTAATCTGACTTTGTACATTTTAATAAAGATTGCTCAAACTGCAAGCCGGAGTGGATTAACTGCACCCCTTGCTCAAAAATGTACCCAGTTCCGGACGGTGTCAACATTGTACCAATTTCTGTCGGTGGTCGCAATTCCTCGGTATGCTCACTCTTTTTTATTCAAATGAGATATGCTATAAACAACACGATTAATTTCATGGTTTTTCCTCTTCCTTCTTCGGGTCAGGGAGGAGCTTGTGGAAAATGTGGACAAGAGAAGCCCAGCGGAAAACCAAACGTGAGTCCAAATTGTCCCATGATGAAACCCAGATGCCCTGGAGCCGAGGAGCCCAAGAGCCCTGGACTATTTGCCAAACTGGCATCTTTGTTCGGAAAGGCAAGCCCATAAGTAGTCGTTTTTTAAGTTTTCATGCATTATGAATCTGGCATAAAAGCATAAATCTTCATGAGCTAGTTTTGGCTTGGCACTGCACCCTTGCATACTCGAGTATATTCAGCATTTTCATGGAATTGTTCATAAATGAGGCTAAGATTTCATCTTTTTTTTTATTTAATCTAAATTGTTTTCAATTTTCATATTCTCATACAATTTTTCATTTTCACTTTCGCCATCCCCCAATCCAATTCAATCAATGACAAATTATATTCATAAAAAAGGACGAGGAAACAGAAACAGTGACGGATGGTCGTTTAGAACAAGTTTGTGTCAGTCTGAATGTAGAAGATGAGAAAATTCGACACCATCGAAATGTCTTTAATCCCGAGCTAGTGGTTAGGAAAGATGGTTACATGTGCCCCTTGGTTTCAAAGGCTGAGGCCGTGGCTGCCAATATTTCTGCGCAATTCTATGCAAGTTGCGACTGTGCCCCTCCTCCCCCACCTCCCCAACCCGGCTGCACCTGCGATGAGCCCCAAGTCATTGAGGAGGAGGTCGAAGACGACGAAGACTGCGCCTACGAGGAGGAGGACCTGGAAGATTACGAATGCGAATGTGCGGAAGAAGTTGTTGAGGAAGTTGTTGTGGAAGATTGTCCTTATCCACCCCCAGCAGAAGATCCCTGTGCCCCTCCACCTCCTCCAGCAGAAGAAGCTTGCCCACCCCCAGAAGTCAAACCTGAGCCTTGCTGCGACTTCACCAGATTCTACACCCCCGAAACCTGCTGCAATTGTCGACAGAAAGGAGCCATTTGTTGTACCCCAATGTGCAATTTCGTGATCCGAGTCCAAGCCCCATTCACTGAAGGATCATCTGAGACTTGTGAAACGATTTTGGAGAAGTTGTGCAACTCCAGAGGCCAAATGTACCCGGAGCCTCCTGCCCTGGTCACTGAAGTCAAAGAAGCCGAAGCAACCACTCTGTCCGATCGCTGCAACATCAAACTGGACTGCAGCAAGGAGAACAACAACAACAACAACAACGTCAAGGTAATCGAAATACGAGAGGAGGCCGTTACGTACAGATGCACTCCGATGCCAGAACCACGACCAATTGTTGAGCCTTCTCTTGATACTCCGACCTCTTCTCCTCCTCCTCCTCCTCCACCTGCGCCAACTCCTTCTCCACCAACCGCACCCCCCGCACCCAAGCCTCAAGAGTTGAAACCTCAAGTTGAACCATCTTCAGCAGAAGCATCAGCATCACCTTCACCTTGTCCGGGGGCGATTTCTCCTGAAGAATCTCGAAAGCTACCCCCACCCCCTTGCCCATTGAAACCACCCACCTCACAGTCCCGTTGTCCTATAATCATACGATTCGACCCTCCTGAAATTGCTCCGATTGGGAATCTGAGCTGCAACACTTGCAAATGTGGAAAAATTGACTGTGAATGTAATCAAGATTTGAAGGATCACCTCAAAAGTTGTGCAGGGCTCGGAGTTCTTCCAGAAGTCAACCCAATGGTTCAGAAATGTGAAGAAATTCCCCTTCCTCCTCCCGAACCAGAGAAAAAGGCAGAGTCCGAGAAAAAACCAGAGGACGAGAAAAATTGTGAAAATTCATCCTATTCATCCTGGAGCTATGACGCATTGTCCTTATTTTGGGACAGGAAGAAGGGTAATCCGTGTGGAACTTGTTCGGAGAAAGCAGTTGAAGAATCATCCTGCAATACGTGTAGTCAACCACCTGAAACAACGCCACCACCACCAGATTGCCCACCTCCACCTCCAGCCAATCATGTCCATCGACGAGGACGAGGAGATCATCCCACGCCTCGTCCTCGCAGACCCCGGGGTCCAGGCACGGTTCAGGGCCTTGGGCGTCACCAACTTCAGCTCCCAGGTGGAGTGTGACCCTTGGTGAGTTGAATTGACCTTTTGTGACCCCTGCTGACCCCGTTATTTTCAGGTTTTACGTCTACAACGCCGAGAACCCGGCCTACGTGGGGCGTCGGATCGCCCAGGTCTTCTTCTACCTCTCCCCCTTCCCCGGAACGAACCACTACGCCCATCCCGTCAACTTTGTGGCCGTGCTGGACGTGTCGACGGGGGGAGTCCTGGAAATCCAGGACTATCCCGTGTACCCAGGGACATCCTCCCAGTTTTTGGAGGGGAAGCCGCTCTCCCCCCTGCAGCCGCACCAGTACGACCCCCTCCACCTCCCCCCGGAGTTCTACCGCCCAAGGGTGGCGCCCGTGGGGGTGGAGCAGCCGGAGGGGGTCAACTTCCGGGTGGAGGGGAACTTGGTGGAGTGGCAGGGGTGGAAGGTGAGGGTGGGCTTCTCCCCGAGGGAGGGCCTCATCCTCCACACCGTCAGCTTCACCCACAAGGGGGAATACCACCCCCTCTTCTACAAGATGTCCCTCTCCGAGCTGTTCCTCGTTTATGGGGATCCTCGCTTCCCGCTTAATCGGGATATTCCCTTTGACGTGGGCCACTACGGCCTCGGCGTCCGAGCCAACCACCTCACCTCTCCCGCCGACTGCAGGGGCCACACCCACTTCTTTGACGCCGTGGGCAACACCGCCTCCGGCTCCCCGCTCCTCCTCCCCTCTGCCATCTGCATCTATGAGGACGATGGGGGCGTGCTCTGGCGGAAGGGGTCCTCCCGCAGAACGGTGACCGTCCGGGCCAACCGCCTCGTCATCATGTCCATCGTCACTTCCGGGAACTACGACTATATCTTCAGCTGGCTCTTTTACCAGGACGCCAGCATCCGGCTGGAGGTGAAGCTGCATGGTGTGGTCAATCCGAAGGTGGGGTTTGGGGGAGGAGCCCACTCCACCCTCCTGGCCCCGGGCATCACCGGGATTTACCACCAACACGTCTTCACCTTCCGCCTGGATGCGGATGTGGGTGGGGTCCGGAACTGGGTGGAGGTGGGGGACGTGGGTCTGGATGAGGGGGATGCCACTGCCAACCCCTTGGGAAATGGGTGGGGCACCCGCTCCACCCCGCTAAAAACAGTGGCCAGTTCCCAAACCCGGGCTAAGGCGGAGACAGGGAGGACGTGGTTGATCTCCCCCCAGGGAGAAGGAAGAAAGAGGGGGTACCGGCTCCATCCAGAGCCAGGGGTGGGCCTCCTCCTCCGCCCAGACTCGGCCCTCTTCCCCCTCTGCGCCTTTGCGGAGTATGACGTCACCGTGACCCGGCAGAGGGACGAGGAGGTCTACGCGGGGGGATTCTACCTCAACAACTCTGGGCTCCCGGAGTGGGTGGGGAGGGATCCGGAGGCGGGGTTGGAGGGGGAGGATCTGGTGCTGTGGCATACGTTCCGGGCTACGCATGTTCCAAGGACGGAGGGTGAGGGGTGTAGTGGGTGGGGGTGGTGGTTGGGGGTGTGGTTGAGGATTAACCTTTTTGTGTGTTTTTACAGATTTTCCCGTAATGCCAGGAGAGTGAGTGAGGGTTTCATTGCATGTCCATTGTTGTTGGCTTGAATTGTTTTAAATTGTGCAGGACCTTTGGATTCTGGTTGCGGCCGAGCAATTACTTTGCGGAGAACCCGGCCCTGGACGTGCCACCCGTTGTGACGACGCCAGGGTGTGGGAGGGAGGAGGAGGAGGAGAGGAAGAGTTGAGTGGGATTCTGCTTGTGAAATGGGATGAGTTGAATAAAATCTGAGACATTGACAATGATTTGTTTGACATGCATTTGTTCGGGAGCGTTTTAGACATCCTTGGGGACCTTCGACCACTTGACAAATTCAATAAGGCACCTGGTTCTCACACTTCCTAATTAACAAAACAATGCCAGCACTGTCTTCTTTCATCTCAATATTCATGATGCATCCAGCATTGCCTGAAAATGAGTCACCATTGATGCGCACTACAGAGAGCAGTAGTAAACTTAATATTAGAGATAACATGGCTGATATTTCTTCACGGTGATCTACGTAATACAGATAAATAATTTAATGAATGACACAAAGTACGGTGATGCATTCAAGAGTGTACACACGTTTTGTTTGTTTTGACAGTGCTGTTGAATTATCTATGCCAATCCCAATCCAAATGTATAAAGTACATATAAATTTAGAGTTTTATTGACAAGTAGAATATTATTCATGAAGTATTGTAGAACAGGTACATTTAATTTATTAATTCCAAGTAGTCCAACAAATTCCGGCATTTTGAATGTAAATGCTTCACATTTATTTTAAATGAATGTTCATTCAACTGCTGTTTATGAATTAGATCAGATCCTCCATAAAATGGTTCTCTCAGCAGCCTTAAAGGAAACGAACGCTTTTCTAAACCGTTTTAACCGCTTCTCCAATGTTCCCATCTCGCTAGAAAATGACCCTATTTCTGGGGAATCGCGTTTCCTCCATGGCTGCAGGAAACACCACATTTTCTTGATCCATGGTGCATACTCCGTATTCATCTTTCTCAATGGTTGCATTAGCAATGCAACGCAGAGTTTGGATATCAATACAAAATCCAAAATCGTCTTTTTCTCAAACTACGCGTTTGCATTCATCGTTGTTAGCCCAATGTTTTTGAACCCTGCAGATTTCATGGAACTATTCAACATGATTCTTATTTACGAGAGAGAAAATGGGTGATCACTTTCAGGTGAAATACTTGAACAAAATAAATGCTCAAAAAATCTTAAATCTTTACTTGCATTGTTGAATTTCAGATAAAATGACCAAAGCCTTAAAATTGGTGTTGACCATGGTAAA
>JAQIWC010000386.1:0-10091 GCA_034694605.1 Folsomia penicula | reverse complement strand
ACTTCATTTTTTTTGTGTTTTTTTAACTTAGTAAAATTTGCATTGCTGTCTTGTTTAATTATTTTATAATTTAATTTGTAATTATCACACTGTTTCCAGATTGGTTACTGATTTTTTCTAACTTTTCGTCAATCTGTTCCACTACTTGAGTTTGAAATGGATATTTTGGGAGGGGGAAAGTGAGCCCAGAGATTCCAATCATTCATAAGCTGGATCAACTTGCATCCCAAAAAATGCAACCAAATCCATACTATTTCGAATAAAATGAATGCACAGATGGAAAGAGAACAAGTTTTCCTATCTTATCGACATGATAAGACATTTCAGGAGAGGGTGGGTGTACCCTTGGTGAGGGTGTTAAAGTACCGCTTCCTTTGTGGCGTGACCCATGGCATCAACCCATGCCTTGAATTTTTATGTGGGAAACTTTTTTTCCTCATTTTTATGCCATTTCCATTTTTGACCCGAACATGGACGCTGTGACATTGCCGTTTATGACGCGATGTCAAAGAATAAAATGCCAAACACTAATCATCAATTGTTCAAAACTTGTATTTCCTTCACAAAATTACGGATTCCATCCACATTTCTTTCAAATTCGATTTACAACCTTTTAAGAAGATTTCACCCCACTCCGAGCTTTGATGACCACCTCAAAGGGTTGGGGCGTCAGAGTGAACGCAGTCACCGGCTCCGTCGTGGGGTCGGGAGTGTTGGGCAGCTTGGAAAATGCAAAATGCCGAATGAGCGTTGTGAAGTACAAAAACATGGCCGGAGTCGCCTGAGTCTCTCCCATGCAGTACCTCTTCCCTGGAAAAAATAAGAATGACCCCCTCATTTCATCCATTTTAATTTTAATTTTAATTTTAACTCACCAAATCCGAAGGGTGCAAACTTCTCCGTGTTGCAAAGCTGCCCATCCGGTCCAATGAATCGTTCCGGCCTAAACTCCTGAGGATCCGTCCAATTCTCTGGGCTTACAAAGACCGAGTAAAGGTTGGGGATGATGGTCGTCCCCTGGGGAAGGGTGAAGCCTTTGTAGGCAAACGTTGTCACCACTTTCCTCGGAGGAATGACCGGAACAATGTCCCCCAGGCGGAGGATTTCCATGAGCGTGGCTTGAGTGTAGATCAACCTGAGTCATTCATTCATGAATAGTTTAAAATATTTACAATCCCAAGCTTTATCCATCCATACTTTGGCTTGTGCTCAAACAAGACTTGTCCCCCTTCCTCCACCGTGTCATCAATTTCCTTCCTCACTTTGGCCTGCACTGAGGGGTGGAGGATCATAAAGAGGAGGCCGAAGCTGAGGGCCCCACCCAGCGTCTCTGAGCCCGTCATGAATAAATCCATGAGGACCACGATGAGTTGAGCGTCCGTGTAAAAACCCTGGCCTGGGTCCTTCACCTCCATTTCATCAATCTTGGATAGGAAAATGTCCAAGAAGGATTCCGGATTTTCGGCATAGCCCCCACGACTTCGATGTTCGTCAATCATTTCCTGAGGTAAATTTCAAATTTTTCTAAAAATTCAAAAAATTGCATACTGCAGATGAATCCGAACCTTCAAAAATTCTTGAAGTCCATGAAACCCTGCTCTCATCGTGCCGGCATTGGTTAGCCCTGGGATATTTCGGAGGAACGGGAATGCCAGGGAAATATCCGCCCCAAAATTCCCAGCCTTGAAAATGGTTTCGTTCAGTTCGAGGAGTTGGTGGAGGCGTTTGTCGTCGTAGGAGAACCGCTTCCCTGCCACCATGCTCCAGAGAACATTGAGGAGACTGAGATTGAAGAAGAGATGGACGCGGAGAGAGGATGTGGCCGAGGTGGACACGGTTTTCTGAATTGTTTCCATGAAAAGCTCAAGCTCATCATGAATCATGGACTCCATGCTGCTCTTCTTCCCAAACCCGTAGTCCCTCAAGGTCCTCATGGTGAAACGACGCACATCCTTCCACATTTGGGCGTTACTGAAAATTAGTCCTGGAGAAAGAAAGTTTGACACGGTAAAATTGAGCTCGAAACCGTTTTAAATGAATATTTTTGTTAGATTCCTTCCCCACCCAACTCTTGTTTAAAGCTTCGATCCTCCATGTACTCCTCAAAGGCACGACCACTGCACTCGTCTCGGCTGAGGAGCTCGGACATTTCTTGGAAAGAGGTGACCACAACTAGGTTCGGCCATTGATCATTAAATGATTGGACATTTAAATTTTGTCAACATTTCAAAATTTTACTGGCTGGAATGCCTCACTCACTCGCTTCCTTCATCCCCATTTTGATGCTGTACAACGGTCCATACTGCTTGGAGAGGACGTCAAATGCCTCGTATGGCTGCTTCTTCCCTGTCCCAGCTATTTGATGGAGGTTCCCAATAATTGGGAGTCTCAGGGGCCCTGGGTGAATACAATTTGGCTTTAAAATGTAATATTAATGGAGGAATGTTGTGTAATAAAATAACCTGGGACACGGTCTGGGACTGAGTAGTTGTCCCTCCAAAATAAGTATGCCAGGATGAACACCACAAATAAAATAAATTCCAGAAACATTTTTCAATCGGTGAGGAATGAACAGATTTATTTTCTTTGAAAAACAGATTTATTCCAGACTTTGGAATCACAACATAACCCCATGAAATGGAGGCTGCTAAAGAAGAAGATACGTACGTTGCACTGCCCACCACTGTAATTTGATGATTTGTTTGTAAACCAGTTTTTTAAACTCAGACATCTTTTACGAAAACTCGAATAAAGGACAAATAAAACATTGTGATTTAACAAAGGGTATGAATCAGCCTCATTCATGGGCAACTAAGTATAAATACCGTTGACGTAAAAGTATGAGGAAAACCGGTAAGAAAAATGGACATTCACCCACCCACGAAATCCTATCATGGACATCAATTAAACCACTTACTCAACCAAGACCATGGCATGACAGGGTAGGTGTAAAAATGGAGCAAAAAAATTACTAAAATCAACATCAAAACAACAAGTTCAAGGTAATCATCTAAAAAAGTGGATATAGCACCAGCACAGCACACGCCTATGAATTAGACACACCACACGCAATATTTGCTCAAAAGCTTTCCATCGCTCCTTATCCAAGTATTATGGAAAACATTCACGTGTGCAAATTACACAGAAAGCTCGTTTTCTTATCCGTCCAGAGACATGCAAAAAATTGACAATATTTTTGCATTTACAGGAAAAATAGGAAATCTAGATCTACATAACCTAATCTAACAAGTCTACATAAGATCTCATTCACTACATTCACTCGGCTTGGCAGAGTATAAAATAAAATCAGGACCTTCCATTCCACTTAACTTTGGTAGCTTCATACATATTCATCCCCTCATTTATTCCGGAAGGATGGAGAAATCCTTGATGATGTCCACATGCGTCAGAGGAAAGGTCCCCACTTTGTCCGTCCCATACAACTCCCCCGTTCCTTGTCCATGACTTCGCTTCGTTATCCGAATGATGTCCCCCACCTTCAGCACCAGGGCTTGTGAGTCATACGCTATCGGCGTTCTGGGCTTGATCACCTTGGCATACACTGGGGGGTGGAGCTGGAACGTGATGGAAATATGAAAAATATCTCTGATTTTTTTTTTAATATTTCATCTCTCTCTTACATCACTAATCATTCGGGAAGTGGGTGGGGCAGATATCCTCGAAGTTCCGGGTTGCATGTTTAGCTCTGGGAGTTGAAAATTAGAGTCAGGGATCAGGGTCCTTCGTTCCGCGACCTGGATGGATGGATACATTTTAGCATATGGGGTCCGTATTTTTTAGAAATTTAAAATTTGTCCATACAATGGTATCATTTATAAACTGGTGACGGTGTAGGAGTGCTTTTTCCTTGGAAACGGGCCGGATGAGAGCCGTGGACGTGAACATGTTCCTTTTGTAGAAGGAGAGGAGGGCAGGCAAGTCCTTGAAGTGGAACTCAGGCCGGATGTACAACTGCCCGGAGGGATGGGACGACACGAGGTATTCCATGACGGTGTTATTCTCCCTGGATTTGAAAGTTAAGTAATTGAATGAAGGAATGAATGCGGAGGGATTTGGCATTTATTTTCCATGCATACTTCACACAAACGACGTAGCCACCACGGGACGAGTCTCGGACAATGAACGTCCCCTCGGTCTCATCCTGCAAGATTGCCAAGGAGTCCTCGTGCTTCAGTCCGGTGAAGTAGTAGCTACCAAAAAAATTAAGGTTTTATAGACAATTTTTTTCAAATGCTTCATTTTTTAGTGGACCAAACAGTGACCAAAAACTTGCGAACCTGGAAAGATCCGATTCATCAAATTCACACGAAGTCATTTTATTATTTTCCTTCTTGAATTTTGTATAGAATTATTCAAATTATGAAAATCCTGAAACCCTGTGTCTTCATATTTTTGAATAAATATGACCAATTTTTACATTCACTTCGTCCCAGAGAAATAATTTAAGATGGAAATGAACCTATGCAAAATTCCAACTTGAGCCTGTGCAAATTTTGACCACACCACACCGCACCACAAATAATTGCGAGTAAATGAATGACTCTGCAAAAATATTATGACATTCATTCCCTCATTTCAGACCAAATACTTGGAAAAGATAATTCCTTGAATGTTGAATGGATTTGGGAGAAATTAGCAAAGCACAGCACAGCAAAGGTTGCTTCATGTGACAAATTAAACGGAAATTAGGGTTTGAGGCTAACTAATTGTGAACACCCTGTAAGCATGGGTGGCAATAGTTTAGTGTGTAGTGTGTAAATTAGCTGGAGAGGATTATCAGTTCATTTGTTACATGTCAAGTCTTATGCGGATTGTACTCTCCTAGGTTGACCACAACCTTTTTCCTTGTTCTTTTCCATGATGGGAAAGAATACTAAAGGACTATGCATTTCCAGATAAGGAGTCAAATACCGGTTGCATACATTTGTAAATCCATCCACAAATAAATGTGGGCTCTAGCTGTATTGAGAATAAATGGGAGAAGGTCAGATCTCCATAATTAAATGAGTGGTTAGTTATGCAAACAAGACCGTTTTACATTTTGTCATCATCATGGCATGGCATCCAGTGCTCTACTCTAAATTTACATGTCCACATAATTATCGTACAAATGTTAAAAATGCATACCTGGTCATTGGCTTGGCTGCCGTACCGACTAGGACCCAGTTCATTGCTAGGACCACATCATTCTCAGAGCAGCCTGCCCAGAGGAAACTCACATTTTTTGGTGGCTGGATGTAGTTTTTTGAAGTTTGAGAAAAAATAAATCCTTCCTCATTTTTTATTTCAATTTCTTCTGACCCGTGCCCAGTCCAGCGTCCAGGATGATGATGTCCACGATGAAACGGAAGCCACCCCCTCCGAACACGCTCCTCTTTGCCGTCCCCGAGAAGAAGGAGAGGCCGTCCTCCCTCAAGTTTGGGATCCGGAATGAGGCTGAGAAGGAAAATTCCGGAAGTTGCGGAAGTACGGGGCACACGCCCTTCCTGCTCGACAATTCCTTTACGCCCCTCTCCCCTCGCCAGTCCCCGTCCCCGTGGGGGATGGTCAACAAAAGCTTGGCCTTGATCAGCCCCATCGTCACGCCATCGCCACTCACGCCGGGAGGATCCATGAAGAGGAAAGTTCACTGGGATCCGGTCATTTCAAAGGAGTTGGCGTAAGGGCATATTTTCAATTGAAAATAGGATTTGGATTTTAATTTACTATAATTTGTCCTCAATTACAGGAAGGAAGTCAAAGAAAGGCCAGTGAAAGTCAGGGTTGATCCGGAAGAGGTTGAAAAATATGCCAAGAATAATCCTACAGACGATGATGAATGGGGTCCACTCCCCCAAGTGGAGAGGGTGGAGGTGGAGGAGGATGCGTGGACTCCTTGGATTCCTCCTCCGATAGACTCTGAAGACGGGGTGGAGGATGTCATCATGGATGAGAATGAGGGTGGGAAAACAAGCTATGAGGATGAGTGGGGTAGTTTGGAGGCCAGTTTTGCTCATGCGGGGCTAGGGTCAGGGTCAGGGTCAGGTCGGCAGAGTCGGGCGGACACTCCGACGACGCCAGGTGAGCTAATTTATAATTCAGTAAGAGCTTTAGAATTGACTAAAATATTTTGTGGTTGCAGGGGGAAGAAAGATCAACACGGCTCGACGGAGGCGACAAACTTCGCCTCTGGGAACGCCACAGCCTATGACGCCAACATCGACCATAGCAGATTTGTCCATTTTTGGATTCCCAGAGTTCCCAATAATTTCATCCTTCCGCGTCCAACAGGATTGGGAGTGAGGTGGAGAGTAATCCTTAAAATTTAGTTTGAAGATTTGACTTTATAAGTGTAAAGTCAAATCAAATTATTCATGTTCTCATTTGTATGGAGATTGTTTTGAATTTTAATCATCTTCTATTTCTACTGTTTAAAAAAAATTAAGATGTTATGTTTGAATTTCATTTTTTATTGAATTTTAACCAGATGCACGAGAGTGCGTCTTGCTGGCATGAGTATTTTTACAGATTTTATCCATCCTGCAAATTTTTAAATTTAATATAGTACTTACTATTGCCAAAATTATGATAAAAACGGAAAAACGCCGATACTTTGACCTGCATGACTAAAATTATTAAGATTTATTTTTATACAAAGAATTAATTAAGTAATAAATCCATATATTTATCACGTTACAAATATTCAAGTTTTAATTAATTGATTATGGCTAGAAAACATCTATTTCGTGTCACACAACAATGCAACGCCTCTCATGATCCAGTGCCGAGGATGAGAATCCGTTTGAAAGTCAATTGATCCGATGTAATTCGCATCCGTTCGTTTCGGCTTGCGATAAATTGGGCATTCATACAATCTTGGGTCCTTTCCGAGGGTGGTGTTCACAGCAAAAATAAAAATCACGGGGACGGGCTCGTATAAAATTTTTGGTTTGCTTTCCACCAATTTCCCCGTTCTTTTTTCCACACTGGCCCCTTCCACGTGCAAGCCGTGGACGTACACACCTGTCACCAAACCATTCATTCAAGGATTACGATTACGAAACAATTTGTAGGAAGACAACGCCAAACCCCACCTTCCGCAGGGGATTCCGTTATTTCTTCTTTCCAAAAACGGGTCACCACATTCTGCAAAACTACGGAATCCAAAGCCCAACCTTTTGACCGTTGTGCTCGTGTTACTTCCTAAAAAAGAAATATTGAAATCAGACTGATTGATTTGAGCTCAAACTATAATATCTCAATCCCACCCACCTGCCTCATTGCTGTAAGAAAACCCTATAAAATAACATCAGCATCATGTAAAAAATGCTAGCCAACCAAATCCTTTATGGAAGCTCACCTGTGGATTAAAGAATCCTGTCATCCAAAACACACGTGGTCTACCATGACCTAGCCAACTCTTGAATTGCGCATGTCTATAGGAGTAGAAATTTGTTTTGTTTTTAAATTACACCCACCACCAGCAATGACCTGCTGCAGTTCTCGGTCTATGCTTACCGCTCAAGAAGTTCGGTAAACCAGAACCCGATTGACCCAGAATCCCAGGATATCTCAATGAACAAATGCAACGTTTATTTAAACTGTGAATTACTGTAGAGTTTATAAACTCTCTTACTTTTCTCCATGATTCGGCCACTCGAGCATCGTACATTGAGTCCAGCCTGAAAAAATGATATGCAATTAATTTGACACTAAATCAACCATTGGTCATCAACTATAAATTTGTAAATATTTCCCTCACGCTTCCCGTAAACCACTGCTCATGATGATGGTCCCCTCAATCGCCAGCTTGAGGTCGGAAAGCGTGGCTCGTACAACTTTGAGAACTTTTGCCATGCGATCCAACTCTTGCCGGAGAAATATGTTCATTGGTAAAAGGGCACCCATTTTATTCAACGCGTCTTTCACCTGACAATGAGTAATTACATTTGGTTACAAAAAATACATGAAAATGAATATTTCTTACACTACCGACTAACAATTTACCTCAAACGAGACATAATCTGGGGGTAATTTTTTGAGCATATCCTCCGCCATTTTCAAGACAACCATTTCCCGAGATTCACCTCCCGTGGATCCACCACTTTGCTTGGGTTGGACTCCAAGAATTGCATCAAAAATTTTCTTGACGCTGTTTATCTGAAACCTTGATCAATTAAGGAAGAGGTAAATGTAATAAAAATCATCATTTCCTGCATTTCATTTTCTGAAACGTAGTTTAATGTACGTACGTGATGTCCGCGTTAGGATGACTTGATTAGTTAAATTGTAAAAAATACATGAAATGAAATAATCCATCAAGTTCATGCCAAAAATAATAAAATCTTACAGGCCAAACACTTCCGGAGAGTCCACGATCGGTAAATTATTAATGATTTCATTAACGATAAATAGTTGTCGAGTCATTGGAGCACGGTAGCCTTTGTAATATTCAAATTGACCATGGAGAAGGGACTCGTTGAAGTACGTGGTGGTGAAAGTGTTGAGTAACCTGCAGGGTCAATTATGTACAACCACAGAAATTAAATTTTGACCCTACAGTCAAGATCCGAGAATATGAACTTTTTTTTGGTATGAACCGTACCGTTTGTCAAAGTCATCCGTGACCCTGCCCCCATACTGAACCTCTCCAAGCATGTAACAAATAGTCGGCCATGAAATAGTTTGCTGTTAATTTGACAAATTACAGTCAAACAAAAATATATCAGGTACAGTAATTTTTTGGGACAAACCTTCTTTGGATCAAGTTCTTCAAGAAAATTCTGAATAAATTGAACACTAGCTGAAAAGTCAGCCTTGTTGAATTCATAGGCACAGTTCCAGCCCAGAGCTCCAAATTTTCGTCTTTCTTGAACGACGGTGTGAAGAAAGGAGACGGAGTATAGCAAAACTGGCCAGTATTTGGAAGAAGTGTATTCCAAGTAGTCCTATTTATCAAGTATTTAAATTGCATGGATTTTCTTGGATCACAGCCCCCACAATAATAATTTCATCCAAACCTGGTTAATACTTTGATACGTCCGTCTCATGCTGGATTTAATCCCTTGTGGAGCTTCGTTAGTGAATTTGATGGCAGCGTGGAGCAAGCTGATGGGGAACTCTTTGTGCGGTTCGGTGGTCAGCCAGAGTCGAAAGTCGGTGTTGATGTTGACAGACTCTCCCACCACACAGTCCGTGATTTCCGAACAGAATGGGAGACAAAGGTGACAATTTTGAAGGAGCAGCCAAGAACCAGAGACAACCGAGTCGGAAATTAGTTGACGAGCTAATTCTTCCTGGCCTTGTCCCATGGACACGACCTGTCCGTTTGAGAAAAGGAATGTTTTGTATAAATGTTGAGTTTTTCTAGACATTTTTTCAACACGCTTTTTTGTTTTTATACCTTGATTATGAAACCAAAAGATTTTGCCAAATTGTCAATTTCTTGGGTCGGATCTGATCCAATTGACAAAATACAGATTAAGGGAGTCCGACAGTCGGACTCTTTCCAGACTTGTTCCAAATCCAAGATTTTCGTTTCTCCAAATTCTGGTCCAAGAGAATCTAAAAATAAAGAGATGCCGCGTGATGATGCAAACAAAATTTCATGTGAAAAAATTATAGTCAGAAAATTACCAATGACATAATTTTTTGCCATTAAAAGTGTTCGATCCGGTACCCAACTTCGGACCAACAACAATTTTCTAAATGTGTCCAAATCTCCATACCCACAGGGCACTGAAACTCTTTCTGGCTTCTCCAAATCGTGCCATGCTTTCCATTCGCTCTCTCGATTGGAAACCTATTGAAGAAAAGATAAACCATTAAATAACTTTGTACTAAAATTAATATTTCAACTTCAAAAAAAAACAATCACAAACTTCATCCAATATGGCTGAGAATCGTTTCAATTTTGACAATTCCACTAAATTCAGCCAGGAGACGTCAGATATCCATTTGAATGGCTTGGGTTTCACGGCAGAGAGATCCAAGGAAGCACCCCCTATAAAAAATGTTCCAAAGATTAATTTTTCCCACTAATTTGCGCGGAAGATTGGTAAACTTGTGTTTGCCTTTGATTAACGCCATGA
>JAQIWC010000385.1:0-10093 GCA_034694605.1 Folsomia penicula | reverse complement strand
TTTCTAAACAGTTTTCAAACTCAACTTACGAATAATCTCGGATACAGCATATTTCTCTGTCCACTCATTTTTAAATAGTATTGGCGCCGAGCATTCAACTGCCAGCACACCCTCGTGGAATTCAGTGGTGAGTATTGTTTTTGAGATGCGACGAACATCATCCTCTTGTTCGTCTTCAGCATCAGAGTCTTCAGAATACACAGAATAAATTTACTCGAATTATCAAAGATATGAAACAATATTTTGCTAAAAAATGAAACCATCAAAGAGCATTGTCCTATTCCCAGACGACAGCTTAATATATGCTCCTCGTCTAAAGTAAAAGTTGGAGATGCGACATGTTATTGTGAATTTGGATGACTCGTGTTTGTACAATTTATCGGGCAATGGTAGGATTTGTAGCATTGATTTTGGATCTACGACAGAAAGTCGAAAATCTATGGGACAATACAAAACCAATGTCTAGTTTACCGCTACATACATCCGTACACAATATTTTACTTACTCATTTGTCGCGTCACAGAGAAAATGACGTACTGATAAGAAACACCGCAATGAAGATATCTTGCGGAGTAAACTGGTTTGTTGATCGGAGGAGGGTATGACCTACAATCCTCGCAAAGCTCATCCCTGGTCAACTTTGATATGCAGGACTCTTTCTGTAATGAAAGAATGGAAGGTTAGCATGTCCAAAAAAATGGCACCAATTAAAACAATACCACTATAGCATCCGTGAAATAATTGCCACAGTTTAAAGGGTCCTTGCAATAGAATTCGGATGTTGCCTTGTTAACGGCACCATTCGCATTTATACAATCCCATTCATACGTGGTGGGTGAAGTTAGTCTGATTCTAAAACGTTGGGGACAAGTTGGACCAGAGTCATGTTTCTTTGGCAATGAGAGATCTGTAATTTTGATACAGAATTTTTTGAAATTCTACAAATAATTTAAAATTACCCGGTTAAAAGTTTACCTTGAACCTCGGCCAGTTTGATGACTACATTTCGATCCCCGTCTTGAACACTTTCCAACTCAACACTAGACTTTTTACATGCATCAGAGATGCTTTGACAAGTAAACCTTGTTTTTAAGGGAATATTCACGTAGGTCATTTGTAAATTTGAAAATGATTCCCAACTGCCATCCGTCGTCCATCTCCTTCCAGACGTTATTTCAAAGTCATCGTTCCCAAACTATTCATGGAAGGATCAGTCCGTCAAATAATACAAATTAACCATCCTTAATAAATTACCTTGTCAAAATCAAACACCCATTTCACAGGTTGGTTAAATGTACAGTTTAACCTAAACGTAACATTTTCATTGCTCAGAACAAGATGATTCGGTGTAGAATATACTGCTGGCGTTAATGGTAAGATGCTAATAGTGGGGATATCATCAGCTGTAAAGTTGCATCCATCAGTACGTTCCTGGTCAATAATCTGAATCTCGCGTTCTTTAGTAATTTCCTCGGTAGAATTCCAAACTGGCGCGGTACAAAATACGCGCTCAAGTTGCAGCATAGTTTTATCAATTGTAAGCAGCAATTTGTAAATACGGTGATTCAAGTGCTTCACAAAAGTACTGGATTCACCTGAATGTTTATAAATTGAGCAGTATTTACAAAGTGCGTAAAATTACAACGTTCAAATCTTACCCTTGAATATAATTTCATCCATGTTTTTGAATTTCCCACCAAATTTTGCTCCCTTTGCAAAGTACGTTTCACTCACTGTGCATACCAGAACAATTTTATCCTTCAAATATAGGAAGTGGGGAATATCGTTGAATCGAATCATATCTTCCAACTCGGTTCTCTCCCAAGACCAGTGGTAATCTGGGATTGTATAAAATTATATTCGATCAAACAAAATTGTTACAATCAGTCTAAATTAACCAACATCTTGTTGGCAGTCCATTCTTTAATTCAACAGAGTATGCCAGTGGAAGAAACCTCGTTTCCCGTCCCTCGTTAAATTCACAGTACAGGATGGAAGAAACCAGGGTGGATGAGGTGACACAGTTTGAACATTCTTCCGTGTTCGAGAGCAGTTTCAGGCATGATTGTCTCTGAAGATGAGAGATTTTTGTCAATTTAAAGATATTTTCTTTTAAACTCCAATATTTTTACCTCAAACGGTCGAGCATTCGTGTAATAATGCGTGCACTCTGGGATATGTTGGCAATACCAGGTCCGTCGAACTTTGGCTTGTGTACCGTTTAATTGGCATGTCCACGCTATCTTGGTGGGAGACAGGTGTTTTACTACGTGAAGAATGTCACATGAAGAGTTTTCTTCAAGTTTAGGTGGAAGTATCGGCCCTGAATAAACATATTTGTTAATCTGAGGATGAGTCATTTCATTAAAAAGCTCATTAAATTCAAACATACCATCCCGCCCAACCGAGTAAATTACATTTTTTGAACCGCCCACATTTAAGACGCTGGTCACAGTTATTTCCTCGGATGAATTTCTTTTACTCTGATTTTGATACAAACATGTCAATTTCTTGGTTATGTGGGGCTGGTTAAACAGTTTGAAGCTTAAGGTTGATGTGTATGAATGGGTTGATTTGTCTGAAAAATTTGTAAAATGTCGTTCCGCAATGAAATTGAATCCATCCGAGGCACTTCCGTTGTTCTGAAAATAATTTGAGAATTAATTTCTTAAGTAAATGCTAATCCGACGTAGAGTCGGATTACGAACCCTGTTCATGTAGAATTCAAAAGTTGTGGGACTATTTCCTGTGCACGTTAATTCTATTTCAGCCACGGATCCGTTAAATTGGATTGCTGTGTTGTTGCGCCACAAAACATTTTGTTTCCCACGGATCTCGAGGTGAAGAGTTCTTTCAGATGGATTATCAACATTATCACTGGACACGGAAGTTTGCCAAGATATTGGTAAAAGTAAAATCAAGGCACAAATAATAAGCTGTATCATATTTGAAACTTTATTAATTTATGGAGTTTGTCCAGGCATAATAGCAAATCGCAAATATTATGTCACGCCCAAACATTGTTTTGTATTTAATTCATGAAATATTAAAACAAAATTCAATGTCAACGGAAAAATAAACAAATACTATCCAACCACATTTTGTTACGTACTGACCAAACTCTAAAACGGAAGTGGGAATAGTATTTTGCATTGTTTTTATTTACTATTTAAGATAGCAGCCTACGCTTGAATATTTTCCTCGTCTGGAAAGCATGTCAGTGTACAAAAGTGCCTGGTAAAGTAAGATGCATCTGATTGAGCTAGCCTTGATATTTTCCTTGACCACCACGGCCTCATGTCTAGACGCACATGTTACATTGTATCAAGACGCCTTGCACAAAGGTTATCATAAATAAAACACTTTAATTTACGTTCTTTAATATTTTAATTTGTTTCCTGTCTATTTATTTGAAAGGTGCTTCCCAGTACATGAGATTCTCGGAGTGTGAAACCCTCCCGAGGTGGATGAATGATAAAGCATCCTCCCTTGATACGCATGGGTCTTGTGTGTCCGTATGTGAACATGATTTGTGCAAAGGGCTTTGCGTCAACATGTTTCCAGGCAGTTTGGGCCATCATAATCTCACCCTGGCAAAAATGGATAATTCCATAACTTCTGTGAAACCTTGCTAACTTTTTTTAAAGTTTATTTCTAACTTTTTTTATTCAAACTGTTTACAAAATAAAATTAATTAATTAATTCTTCTACTTTCATTTTATGCTTCTATGTACATCAAAATTCTGCATCTTCCCGAACACACCCCCCTGGCAAAAGAAACTTAAATTTATCATTTAACACCGCACTTGGCAGTCCATCCGTGCTCTGAGTCCGGGGGATGTTCCCCATCAAGGAAAATAGGTCACGGAACGTGTAAGCTTCCGGGAACATGTCAAAGATATCGGATCCCTCACAAATCCTCTTTTGGATGTTCCCCTTCTCGAGCAACTCTGGGCCCGTGACGCGGTCATTGTGGGAGTACGAGGTCATTTTAAACACAAAATCGGATAAATATCTGAAACAGAAGCTGCAGTGCCACCCAGCCTGTGCCAGGGTGTGGTTGGACTCCTTGCTCTTCCCGTGGTGATATCCAAACCCAACGTCATACGTCTCCACGTGGGGCTTCCAGTTGGTGGTGGAAGTCTCAAATTCAAAGCTGTAGAGATAGTTCCGCATCTGGAGATGGAGTTCGGGAGGAAGGCCGAGGCAGGATTTTAGAAGGAGGATGCTTCGGGCAAAAGGGATTTCGTCCACGTCGGAGACGATGACTAGATCACCAATTTTTGGGAGGAGGGATTTGATGGCTAATGTCATGTTTCTTCTCATTTGGACCTGGAAAAAATGGAAATTTTTATGTTAGTGTGATTTTTCCATTAACACGAAAAAGCAGCCGGTCTACCTCATTATCAAAGTTTTTCTTTGGATGTTCCTCCAGAACGTTGGTAAGACTGACGACAATTAGTTTTTCTTCCGCCTGTAAAAACAAATAGAATATATTTTTTTGGAAGTTAGCGTCTGAAATAATTCACCTTACCCATCGAAATCGTTCCATATTTTCCTGTAAAAATAATCTCTTCGGTTTCCCAGTGAACGTTCGGTCCGCTTCCATCACCACAAACTTGTCCACAACATCCCAAAGCTCTCTCAGCCTAATTTCCAGGATGTCAAACTCAATTGAAAATATCACAGCGTCAATCACCCTGGGCATTCTTTCCGTCTCTTCTGCTCGCGGTCTCCAGCCGTGGAGCGAGCAGAGGGAGGAGGTGGGCAGGGTGTCGGAGTGGAAGTGGGGAATCAGGATGGAGGGCTGCTCCCCCGGTTTGTCCCAAAGTGGGCGGGTAAGGTAGCCCAGGTCCCGAATTACGAGGGAGGGACGGATGTGGCGGGTTATCAAACAGAGGGAAAATAGGACGAGGCTGAGGAACACCAAGGATTTAAAGAGAAAGGAGCGACGACGATGGAGGAGCATTGATTTGGTCAATGAAACCTCGTTACCCAAGGGCAAATGACATTCTAGAGCCACAATTCTGGAGTCAATTTTGATGGGCAGTTATCCCACTTAAAGTGTCAAAACACGGAAAGGAACAGGAGCAGGAACAGGAGTTTGGGCACAAAGAACACCTGTGCGTGCTTTTTTCTAAATTTCTCTCATCACAGGTTTTGCCAATATTAATTTTAGGTGGGGTACGTTTATAGGGAATGCGGTGGATATGGGCCAGTGTTACACTAAATATTGTCAATATGTTGGAGCAATAATGAATAATGATTCATTATACCAACCGTAATCAATCTCTGAGATAAAGCACAGCGGTGAGGAAAGGACAGCTTTATCATGCTGATTATGATTTATCTTTGTTCGTGCAGATACATATGTAGGAACAAATTGCGTCATTGTATTTAAACCCTTTATCATGCTAATTTATAGGAATACTTATGTAGTAGGGACTCACAATGTTTTGTGTTTGTATGAAATTTGAATGAAATTTCTTTACCTCATTGAGTAAGTAATATTGGCAACAGACATTTCTAATTAAAAACCTAATTAAGAAAAGATGTAAATAATTGTCGTTTCGGCGTGTGAATACATCCATCATGACAAATCGATCTAGTTTAATATTTGTGTAAATAATGAAAAACATGCGATATCCCGGATTCAAATTAACCCTGTTTTTCTTATACACATTACTTTGCTACTTGATTAAACATTACTGCTACGGAAAAAGTCCGATGAAAAAATACAGAAAGCTGGATTCTGTATAAAAATAAAAGCGTTCAACAAGTTTAAAATAAAACCATTAAAAAAAGGTAATGTTAAAAATAAACTTTGGAGCAGGTGTAGCAAAATGAGGCATCCAAATGGGCCACCCTATAACAATGAAATGATGCATACTCCACATTTCATACTCATCTCCCTCCAAATACAGTTCCTCAAAGTCTTTCTTAAACGGTTTGATTTTGAAGATGATTTTAAATCATATTTTCTCCATCTTGACCTTTGTGTGTTTAACCAAAGGTCAAGGCTTGGGTGGGTCCTGCAATTCGTCGCAGAGTCACTACACTCCGGCTCAAGACCAGTACCTATTTTCCCTCTTAAATCTACCCAGTCTGGATTTACTGGATGGACCACAATCTCTGTCAGGTGGACCCACAACGGAGGCCACGACCAGTACCGGAATACCGGAGTTGATGTTTGTACTAATTTGTTACCAAAAAATTATAAATACAGTATGGAATGAAAGTTTCTTTAAAATGTTGCAAGGATAAACAGTATAATAACTTCCGATCTGAAAGAGATAATCAAATAATCTTTTGTACATTACTACATTAGTATGTAGTGTGTTCACCATCATTCACCAACATTGCCTCCACTCATCCCTTAAATAACTGTGACAATTTTTCCAAAACGGTGTTTTTTGCTCTTGGGACCTTACATTTGAGGACCTGTTTTGGTCGCACTCTTGGAGGGACTTTTTTCTTGTCGACAGTGAAGTATCTCTGAGTCAGTCTGCTTTCAGTAGATAAGGCCTCCAGCCACCTTTCGTCCGAGAAGGGACGGTGGCGCCATTTTAGCTGACCACTCCGAAACCCTGTTTTTCTCACTTTATGGTCAAATTTCACCAGGTCTTTGAAAGTTATTAGGACTCGATGGTTTTTTAAAAAGTTTATAGTTAGTTGTTCTTCCCTACTAATGCTTTTTGGGATACTTTTGAACTTGATTTCGGCTTATTTTTTCTCTTTTCGTTAATGGCGTTCGGACTCAATCAAGCGTCTTTCGGGTTTTCTCACGAAAGTACCCAATTTCTCTTTCAAATTTCATGTAATTTGTGATTTTGTGATAGGGGACAATGCAATGGGTGGCCCAGACTGTTTTTTGTTCTATACAAAAATTCTGTCGCTCCACAATTTGGCTGTATGTTAGGCAATCCCTTATTTGCGCCTTCTTGTACCGCTCCTCCAACAATGTATGCAGGAGTGGCACGTTGTCATTCGTGAACTCTAATATTGTTGTACTTTAATAGAAAAAAGAAATTATAGCTTTATGTGAAGTGAGCTCGAAGTTATAGTGGTTTTGTCACAAAAAACAGGTCTTAAAGAAACTTTCATTCCATACTGTAAATGCATGGAATGCTTGCATATATTTCAACAACACTTCAGACGGATCCTCGTGACCTTGTGGCTAAATAACCGAGCTACAGATTCATATTGAACGTTTGTCCATTTACCGTGTGTGTATGTAGTAACACAGTTTTTTACTGGGCACTGCTACTAGTTTTTTTTGCAAGTCATGAAATAATGCACATCACCAACGTTTGTCTGTGGCATCATTACATTCAAAGGAACTTGCTGGAACATTCAACATTTCAAACAACTGTTGCATGGCATGTCGTATGGATATGCAGAAATGAAACCAGCCAAACCGAGATACAATGAATCATTTCAACAAAATAACTAGAACTTTCTTGGATTGTGTCGTTTACTTATGTAAACCAGAGCTCTAAAGCTGTATAACAAACATGATACGTAAGAAGCATCGTATTTATATGAAGGAAGAGCAAATCCTCCTCACACAGGAGTCCGTCCTGCCTGAGTCGTGGAAGCTGTTGAGCATTCACAAAGGAGAGGAGCTTGATGATGGGCTTGCTTGCTTGGGGCGTGTGCAAGGCCCACGCCTCCCCTCCGTCCGTCGGCACAGGAAGCAAAGGAAAGAGGCAAGGCTGGAGGATTGGAAGGAAAGGGTTAAAACTGCCCTAGAGACGACGGATTGGGTGCCTCAATCCTGGTCGGCCGATATTCCCACATTGCTCCTCTCGTATCCTTCCTCAAAAGACCGGACATTGTAGTTGTCGAAACGCTTCACCTCGTCACCCGTTTTAGGATGAGACGCGTCTACACCGTCCACATTTGACTCACAAGTTTGATGTTTGATCCGAATTTTTTGAATTAATTAAATGAAAAAGGGTTTCATCTTTCCTTTCAGATTGAACCATTGGACCACACCCACACAAACGCTTTGAATGCGCCCCAGCCATTGCCCGCCCGCCTTTTCCACTCCAACGCTTAATGATTTCGTGTTGTACATCTCTGAATTAGTGATGAGTCAGAAAATATAATTAAAATGTACACATGATGATGATGATCGTGGAGTGAGATGATTACAGCAAATTAAATTGGGGAATGAAACCTTCAATCAACAACCAAGGTTAAATTATCAAAGAGTGGGTAAATCATGGGCATTGTTTGAAGGGTTTGACAAATACAGAGACCTATAATTTCAATGACTGCCAACCATTGTTTTTCTGGTAGTGGGGGTGTAAAATCTAAACAATGGACATCTTCTGAAGTTGGTGTAGGTTTTTTTCAGGAAAATGTTGAGAAATCTCAGTTTTACCCTTCCTCCGCTGGGAGAGTACAATGTCCTTGCAAATACAGACCAACTGACATGAGCCATGGCTAAGAACTAGAATGATTACTCGACAGGTCTCTTTTTGCCTGCGTAAAGTCATGCTCATGGGCTTCCCTCCTGTTTTGGCATGCCCGTGAACATTCTGCAATTATGTCAATTTTATCTTCTCGAACCCGACATTTTTCAGGTGGGTGCTTTTCCTTGGGTTATTTTCCAAAATTGTGGCGTGGTTTGTAAAGGAAGAGTCTAGGAAATAAAGTGAAATTAAATCAATCCTTTGAAAATTATTTATTCTTTTCCGTTCATAAAATTGCGAAATAATAATAATACATTTTTATAGATTTGTGGAAAAAAAACTCGCATACATTTACACATTGTTTGCAAAAACTAGTACTATTTGACTTGGTAAAATTCATACGCATTCCCATGTAATAATTCTCATAATCGCATTCCAAGCTCTACATACTCTGCAAGTTTCTACGTTTCTAGCTTGTAGAATTTTGTGATTCATTAAAACAGATTTTAAAAGACTGCGCATGCACTTCATGTTAGGATCACAGCAGTTAATAAGACAATTAAAACAAAAATTACATAATGATTAATTACACATTTTACACCCCGTAATGATATATCGTCTATGCGTCGTACGTAATATCTGATAACTTATGTAAAATTGGTTTCGTTCACTCCTTCATAAAGTAAGGCTCTCGTTCGTTAACAATTACACCATCCTGCTCCAGCCTCATCTTTAGAGCGATCTTGGAGTGAAAACCCTGTTCGATGATCCGCCTCCCAAAGGCCGGGTGTTTGTACAACTTTTTGTACCAATTCCTCGAATGCAGTTTGTACCCCTTCCTTTGACTTTGCACTGGTTTCAATGAATAGCATAGCATTTCTTCTCGCAAACTGAAGTCCTTCCTCTCGAGAAACAGCACGGTCCTGTACAATTTGAATTTGAGTCGTTGTGAAATTATGAATTACTCAATAAAAGCCAAAAAACTCCTTCAATTGCGTATATTCACCTTATCAATTTTGTTTGCCACCAGCATTTTGATTATGTTGGATTTGGTTGAATACGTATTCAATTCCTGCAACCAAGGGTCCAGCCTTTCAAAGGATGCTCGTGAAGATACATCATAAACTAGGATGGCCCCTTGTGCACCTCGGTAATAACTCGGGGTCAGGGTGCGGAATCGTTCCTGTCCTGCGTGGGTGGATTAAGATTGGGAATAAGTTTTTGATAATGTATTGAATTGATCATTAATAAATTTATTTATTTACCGGCCGTATCCCAAAGAGCAAGCTTCACTAGATTTCCATCAATGTCTACGGTTTTTACTTTGAAATCCACTCCTATCGTGGCAGGTTGATCCGGATCAAAAATGTCATCTGTGAATCTTATAAGAAGGGACGATTTACCAACCCCCGACTGACCTACGGATAGTAGAAAAGTACCAATCAGGATAACCTTGTTATCTATTCAATGTATATAAAATAATTTACCTATTATAAGAATTTTTAGTGTCGTTAAAATATCATCAGAGGACATGATGATGAAAGTTGTTTTAATCTCCTCACCACCCCCCACTCCTGTCACAATTAAAATCAACTGACCAGAGTTGTTTCAAAATATTTCGAATTAAAACTTGAGGAACCAACCAACACGGGCAACAAGTTTTAAATTATTTC
>JAQIWC010000384.1:0-10093 GCA_034694605.1 Folsomia penicula | reverse complement strand
GAATGAATGAATGAGTGGATGGTTGGATGGGCATTACCCACCTTGGAAGTCGGTCTGCTATTATGAGAATTTATACTTCTTGCCACTTATTCATGCCTCTGTCCATTATCCAATTGTGCTCTCTACCATGCTGATTGCGCCCAATGGACTAATAGCAGAAAATGTTAGGCTTGGATCCTAAAAAGAACCTCGATAATAATCATAATAATATCTATAATTACGTGTTACTCTGTCACTATTGTTTATTTGAGATGATGTGACGAAGGTAGCGAGTAAATGATATTGCTGGAACTAATTTGGTGAAGGTCGTTTAGCTTCCTTAACCAGCAAATAAGCAAGCAAGCATAGTGCAGATTATGCCTCTGTAGAAAAAGAGGATATTTCACTTGTTTGAGGTGACGAATTGAGTCATTTTTGTTTGAGCAAATCTCCTCAAAGTGGAAGTCGTGTCGTCGTGTGCAGAGGAATATTTATTATTTATTTTATACGTCTGAGCATATTTACTACTGTAACTTGGAATAAGAATACAAATAGGCAGGGTGTCATAAGTAGCGCAACTCCCAACCATGCAGTCGTCAAGTCGTTCTTATTAGAAGGCCTTGTCCTTAATACTACGCTCTGAACATTAAACTTTCTTTGCCATGTATTCTCTTGTTTGTTTGTATCCAGTGATCACGTAAACTTTATCGTACCAACACGCTTTGAGATAATTCATTATGCTCCCACCACGCCACATCACCTTAGTGCTTTATCAAATAACGACGACGACGACGACAACGGAAGGCTGTGAGGACGCCAGTAGTAGTAGTAGGTAGTAGTACAATGAGCAACGTTTACCTTCTTGTAAACAACGCACTAAACAATGAGTGCTCGCGTGTTGGTTAAACTAAATCGGACATTTTCATGTTATTTATCTCTGTCCAACTCCAATGCGAGTACTTTGTTGAGACTTAATTCTTTTTTGTAAAGCTTGAACCATTTTCAATGGCGCAAATCCATTGTAAAATTACACCAGTCGTGTCGACGGACAGAATTAATAGAATTTGGTAGTATGCGTCTCTCTGCACAGTGGGATTTCTGTTGGAGATGTGTATCATCATACAAAATACAAGATTATGAAAATGATTGTCTATTAACTTGACATGTGCATATTCATATTTCTATGTAGTTTATGCAGGCAGTTATACAATTGATGATGATGATGATGATGCATCCATCCATGCGTACACATGTGGTACTTGAAAAATGCACCAGTTTCACTTATGTCAACCCATTATTTTCTCTCTCGACACTCGGAGATATGTGTAATGACTGTGCCTCATATTTTAATCTCAAAGTTAATACTGGCCGGACAAGATTTATATGCGGTGAACGGTGGTGTTGGTGGTGGGCTAATTTGAAGTAATTGTTGACAATCGTTGTAAAGTCCTTCTATTCTACAACAATAATATGGAGTCATGAGTGTAGTAGATCTCTCATGTCGTTGTGGAATACAAAGCATCAGTTTAAAATGTCGTTAAAATAATACTCAACAATTGGATTCTAGTCAACTATTCCAACGGCCTTGCTAAAGGCCACGCAAAGAAACGATAACACAACTCGTACTTGTGCAGTACTATCTTTAACTGGGCCCAGAGAATTGAGATCCTTAACAATTCCATGCATGCTTGATTCATTCAATTTTGAGAAATGCAGCAAATACATCCCAGCAAAATGCTGTCCATTCCCAGCAATTAAATAATCGATTAGATTTTAATTTTTATATTTTTCTCTTAAAACTCACTGAAACTGTGGTATCAACCTCATTACAATTTTTCCCTCTTTAAAAGCTAAAGGGATTATTAAGGGAGGATGTGATGACTGTTTGCATGGCTTGGCTGCCCTTCGCCATTTCTTTACAGGACAATCAAACTGTAGATTTCCTCACGTGCCTCCTGCTCCTGCTCGTGGAATTGTAAGCATACCTCGCAGTGATCGTTGATCGTTGTGTTTAGTTTGTGATGCCTTATCTTTCTATGACGTTGCTCTAGGTTATTTCTTTTCTGAAATTGAATACGGCAGTCTAATTCAGAATTAAATCAGATTTAATCAACTTTCTGCTTTATTTTTTTCTTTCTTGTTGCTCGCTGCCTGGCTGCGTCTTGTTTATTTATTTATTTATTCCATTTACAACTACCAGAATTTGTAAGGCGGACGCTGGGTCCTTGTAAACTGTGAGGCATGCATGTAAGGTACGTGTGTAAAAATACACAAAAGCTTTACGTGAGCGAAAGACATATTTTATTTTGAGATGTAAATCTACAATTCTCAGAGGAATTGGGTTTCAACAGAAGCCAACTTGAATTCACTTATCTTACAAATTGAAAACAATATGAATATTAAAATGTACATGGATTCTGCTGTGGAGTTGGTTAACTAAGTGAGGTGTGATATTTTGCACATTGATTCGGCCGCGTTGTTAAATCTGTTTCAGAAGTTGTCATGCTGTGTTTTGTAATTGAGCCATGCTCATGAGTAATGCAATAGGAATGAGTGTGTCTGGCTGGCGTAGGAATGCACCATGTAGGAAATGATAAATGCAGCCGTTTGAATTGAACACCTACTGCACCACAACACAATCTGTAATGCAATCCAGTTGCCGAGTGTGGACTGATTATCAAATGTGTTGTTATATTATTGCTAATAATAATAATAATAAAAGGAGGTTTGGTTTTTTATGATGGCTCGTGTTTGTTCTCCAAACGTACGAGGCTGTCATCCCGAGATGAAGGATGGCTTGGCTTCACCTTACCTGCCTGCCTGCCTCACCTGCAGGAAAGGGAGCACATTAATTCATAATTATGCAACCATGTTAGATGAAGTGTCTACTACGGAAATTTTATTAGCTTCATGCTCCCTTTTAGTTGTTTTGTATATTTTGCTGTTGCATTACAGTGAAAGGAGGAGGAGGAGGGCTGTTGGATTGTTGATTTTATTGGATTTTTTTAATTTCTACCAAGAATGCAAGAGTTGAGAAGCAATCAAAATAAAAACAGAATGGAAGCCAGGGCATTCGAAGGGCGTTAATTTGTTGCACAGGTATTTCAATGTTTAAAATACGAGCAGCAGCAGAAGTAGAGCCAAGTACAAGAAGTAATGTCGAAGAAAACAGGAAATGTTCGTTCTGCAGGAGCAGATCAACAAAGGAGCATTAAGTAAACTCTACATTTGTGTATGTACGTGGTTAGAAAATGGTTTTTAAATGACTCAAAAACCTGCAGGGAATGAATACTTGTTTATTAAATGTAATCAAATTCAACTAAAACGTGGACTTTGAGGTTGATGCTAAAACTATGAACAAACTCGGGCTTGCCTACTCTACCTCTTTCTTTCTTGCATTTGAACCATTTTTAACTTTTTGGCGACTTAAATTATTTTGCCGTTGTCACGTCTGCTGCATGCTTAAAGTTTCTCTTGTACATTTTTACAGTGTAATTCTCAAAATAGGGCTCGTGGGTGGCCACAAGTTGTTCACGAAGTCGCACGTTGCCTATCTCACGCAAAGTTATCTTAAACGTGTGTTCTTATTACATCATGTCCTGACTGATTTCGGTCTCATGCTGATGATCCTAGATTTTCCATGACGACGAAAATGATAGCACTCTTTTTTTACTAAGCGCATTTAAGCTTTGGCTTTGACATTTTTTGGAGGATATTTTCATGAAAACGAGATGGAGTTAAACATTCGAACTTAAATTTTAGTCCAAAGACAATCATTGTTTTTGCTTGCACCTGCAAATCCAGTATAATTGTTTACGCTAATGATGGTGGTTTTTTTTTTATTCTAGAAAATTTGTCTCCTGCGGAACTCAAGAAAATCAAAAATAAACAGAGGAAAGCAAAAAAGAAGGCCGAGATGGAACAACAGGTATGGAACCACCGTATTGTGTTTCATGCATTTACAATGACTGTACAATAACAATTTTTAATTTAAAAAAACACAGGCCGCCGCCGCAATTGCTGAAAAGAAGGAACAACACGCCAAATCAAAGCAAGCCTCTGGTGAAGACAGCGAAGCTCATCCTCCACCCTCGGAAGAACTCATGCCCGAAAAATTAATGTCCGTTTCTGAGCCACTTCAGCAAGCAATAAGATTCCTAATTCCTCTCCAATCGTTTGCAGCAAGCAGGATAGATACACATTTACTGGCCTATGAAATTTACAGCCGGAAAGGTATGCATGCACACAATGATTAAATCATAAAACAGGAAAATGTACAACTTTTGATGGCGTGATTTGAAAATTACAGAAAAACCATTATTAATGTTGCAAAGCATTAAGCGAGCACTGAAAGTAGATCCTACACATCCCCAGCTTCGAAAATTCTTGTTGCAATTTCATGCGGCAATGGAAAAAACGTAAGTTTTGTAATTTTGGCTCCTCAAAAGAGGGTGTGGAGTTTATGAATGATGTGTGTTTGCCTTGCAGAGTCAACAGTCTCCCGAGCCCTTTACCAGATTTCATGAAGCAAGAAATGGAGAAAATTTACAACCAAGTGAATTTGGAACAGCTCAAAATAGATTTGGAAAAGAACAATAATTAATTTAGCTAATTTTAAATCAAGTGCATGTTTTTATCATTGTAATGAATGCTCCGAGCCATAATGTATTATATAAAATCATAAAGTTAAAGTCCCTGCCTGCATCACCTAAATAATAATAATTACACTGCTTTATTAAGGTAGAAAAACAGTAAACCCATATCTTGTCAAACCATTGTACTTTATTATTAAAATCAAATACAGTTAACGTCTGGATAAAAATATTTCTTCATCTTGCAGAAATTAACACTCATATTTAGACTTAACTCAACTTTTGATGTATTTATTTCTATAATAATAACAATGCTGATATAAGTGATGATATTAAGTATGGACTATTTTTCATTAATCAGGATTTTACAATATCTTCAAATTAAAATGGAATATATTTAACTACCCCGCAGTGTATGGCATATTCAGTTTCTGTCCGTTTTATATCAAAACGATCACACATTGAAAAAAATCAGGAACAAATTTCACGCTTTGACATCATGAGAAAGTGGGTAGTTGCACTTGTTGCTTGCTTGCATAATTTTTTTGTGAGACTTTTGTCGAACAGAGAAATTCAATTCATCGTCTCTTCTTCGCCTTCGTCGTCTTCTTTGTTGGCTAAAATGTCGACAAATAAAAATTGATCTTCTTGGAAACAACGCTTAATGATTATCATGACTCGACTGTTTCTCACATTTCATCTAACATTACATTGGGTTGACATGTTGCTTTCTTTTCAATCAACTATACAAAACTGGGAAACGTAGCGAATTGTGCATCTACTCGTGGTATAAATTAAATTTTATATTTAGATTTATTGTCTATTCCCTATGTGTAACATTACGAAGGCTAATTGCTCTGCTCCAAATGCTCAAAGGAGAAATGTCATTTTTTTCAGAGAGTGAATAAGGCGGATGAGGATTTAATCTTAAACAGAAAATTTAGTAAAAGAGTAGATTATAAATTGATTTGTTTTTGAGCAAAGAAATACTTTTGTAGTTCATCTAAGGATATTTGGACAGTAGATTGTTCCCTTGCGTATCACAATTTAGTTTCAAGTTGTTTGTAAAATGTCATAATTGTCAGAGTAAATCCAGTTAATTGATCGCACTGCCTGCGATCCGCATAATATATATGGCACTACTCGAATCAAACAATACTTAAAATCTTGAAAAAAAGTAAAAAGAAGAATTTATAATAATAATAATAATTCCTAAATAAAAACCCATAAAATATTGAACAAGTATATTCAGAACTGCCTTCAAAAATCCCTTGGACGGAACGGAGTAAGAAAACTTGTAAAAATTTGAGGAAGGAGAAGACTTCTTGGTAACACCTCATTAAATTAAATGAATAATAACAAAAACTGGAAGCCATTAAGTCATCGTTGACTCAACACCCTCCTTCAGTCCATTTTTTGACTTTTCCTTGTCCGTGATGATGACTTTGTCCTCCATCTCCACAGAGTTTGTGTACTGATGCTTCATTTTCCCATTCACTCCATTCGTTGGCTTCTCAATATCTCCACCCCCACTCTTAATTGAAAATGGGATTTCTCCCTGAAAACAAAAAAAGTTTCATGGATTAACAACGGGTTTCAGCAGAACATTACATACACGGAATGATTACCTTATGGACGTGGGTGGGAGTGGCTGAGAGTTTGTTGGTTCTCCCAGCATACGAGTATTTGAGCAAATACATGATTCCGCCCAGGATGAGGAGTCCTCCAAAGATGAAGAGGATGTAGGAGAGGGCCGCCTCGGCTACTTCCGGCATACTGATGGCTTGACGGATCAGACCAAGGACAACGGGTGGAAGCTGTTCAATCCCCTGTAAAAATTTCAAAAACAAAGTCATCAAAAACATGTTCAATCGACTCAACTGCAGAAAGATTGAAGAGAAATTCAATTTACATCTTCAAACCAGACGACAGGAATGAGCATTTCAGTCAAGTTGGCAGCTTGAGGGATTTCCTCAATTTTCGTCATTTGGATGTTGATTTGAACGCGACCCTTGGCTTGCATTGCTAATCCCAGTTTCTAAAATTAAAAAAAACAGGTGCAATGATGAATAATCAGAATTAATCAGCATTTCCGTTACGAGGATGTAACTTACGGGTTGAATGTCCATGTAGAAAGTGTGCAACTCTGGCTTTGGATTCAGTCCAACAATATTTTCCGACAATTTTGGATCACCATTCAGAAAATGTGGCCAGGAAAGGAAGACGGGAGAATCTAAGAAAATAACAAAACGAGCAGATTCATTAATTTTGTGTATGATTTTATTTTTTATTGGTCCATTGTTTGAGGATGCGACTTACTGAATTGGCACAAAGACACATTGAACACTCCTCGTGGGGCACATTTCGAATTCTCACAGTAGCATTTATTCTCCGGAAAATCTTCCACACTCCCAAAAACATGGTCTGCTGGCTGAAATCGTAAAGTTTCGAATCCATCATGCTTCTGCCTTTGTCGGTTCTTTACCACCAGCTCAACCGGACGGCAGAAGTCGGCTTGAAAAATGTAGACGGTAGAATTTTCATGGAGCATGGCCGGGAAGCCGGTGCCGTCCGAGCCTTTCAGCGTGTTGCATTGATCCGTACCCCAAACTCCGAGGTTATCCTTGCCCCCGTAGATTTGAATTCGGGCAAAATTCTGGAGGGATTCTCGACCCGTGAAGACCGTGTACACTTCGCTGGGGGTGTTGTTCTTCCCCACAAAGAATCCAAACTCATCGTAGGGGAACCGTTTGTCGGATGGGAGGACCCCCTTGGCGAGCTTGATGAGGGGATCGTCATAGCCCCACACATACTCTCGGACCGTGTGAACAGAAAATGGTTGCATTTTGAGCACATCAAGGATCGTGGACACTGCTTTTTTCACAATTTTTGTTGAATGTCCCATTTGAGCGAGGGCAGACTGCGGAGAAAAATAAGTGAATGTGAAATATTTCGACACATGCATGCCGGTCCATCATTTCATTTCAAAGTGAGTGAGTCTTACCAGCATAGGAATGTTGGGGAGGAGCAGAAGGTCGCTCTCTTTTCCAAATGAGTCTTCTGGAACAAAAGTAAAGTTCTTGACCTGTCGATAAGACAGGGTTCCATTGGGATGCCAGACAGGGTCCACTTTTTCCCATTTTTCGCTAGAATGGAATGAAAAAAGTTGATTTTGAATATTGACACATTCTTTTTAAAAAAAATGGTGGTGGTGTAGCGTGACTTGACCTCACCTGTAAGTGTAGGGTCCTACTTCTTGGAGGTGAAGTTTGGCCCCTCTCTCTAAAAAGTCCCTTTGGTTGGTGACATTGAAGAAGTAGACTTTGAGCTGTGGCGTCACGGGAGGTTTCCTCCAAAGCTCAAATGTTTGTGACCCTTGACGAAGGGGGAGTTCCTGAAATTTAACATTTTTGTGAGTTGATATGTTGTGTCTAAATGCGAGTGATTATTCGATAGGCTTCCACCCATTTGT
The DNA here is from genome assembly GCA_034694605.1 of Folsomia penicula. Classification (NCBI taxonomy): domain Eukaryota; kingdom Metazoa; phylum Arthropoda; class Collembola; order Entomobryomorpha; family Isotomidae; genus Folsomia; species Folsomia penicula. The sequence goes on along the minus strand of JAQIWC010000384.1, from coordinate 2,050 downwards.
GCATCACATCCATTATTAAGTAGCAAACATAAACTTTATTAGATGCCTATGTCTACGTTTGTCTGTCTGAGGAATAATTTTATATTCGAGATCTGTGTTTTGCAACAAAAAAATAACTCGACTTGACGACAACTATAGTTGAACCTCAGGAAGGATCACAAAAGTTATCCAAATAAATAATATTTTACTAATAAATGGATTTAAAATTTCCCTACTTTGTAGTTCATTGCAAGCATTTGACACTGACTGAGATACGCAGTCTTGTTTCCAACATGAAAATAATAATAGTAATATCAAGTGGGTATGTGATCACGATGGTCAAAGAGATAAACCGAATGTTGCAATTGTTTGTCATGCTTGGAAAAATCTTACAAAATTCGTTTGCAAGACTCACATCCAGTTGCATATGCAGAGAATGTAGACAATTGCATATTTATTTGCATCATGAATTGAAAACTACATGCATATCCACAAGTGAGCATAACTTCATTCTATTTATGTCTGAATTTTGGGGAATGATACACAATGAAACAATAAAGAAATTAATTAGTATCCTATCCACAACCAGAGACTTTCCTACACCAATCAAAAAACTTTGTGTAAACTGACGGACAACTGACGTCGTCAATGTTTTTATACTTGATCCTGCAAAGAGCGTGTATGCAAAATGCAGTAGGCACACTGTGATGCGTGTCAAATTACCAAAGTTTAATGCCACAACAATTCTCAGTTCATGCGGTTATTTAGTTGTTAAATAGGTTGTGTTGATCTGCTTTGATCATGTTTCATTCAGTCCAATGTTTCATTTTCATCTCTGTTTAACCTTGGTCCCGGTTGACTACTCATATTGAGCCACAATATATCATCGACATGAAAAACTCACCCCAGCAATGAAAGCATCCACCAGAGCTCGGAAGAACAGGACAATAATGACCCCCAAGACCAGGAACAGGATCCCGAGAATGATGGCAATTGCTGTGGAAAAAAAGAAAAAAATATGAAAACATTTTTTAAATATTTTAAATGACACATTTAAGATTGCAAGATTAAATACAATGACATAATTTAGGTAGGTTGGATGCATGCACGAATCTTTGCATCTTTCGCATAATTTCTCCGCATTGTCCGCTCATCGTCTTTTCGTCCTTCTTCGAATGGGATTAAGGTGGCAAATAAAATAAAATGCATGCATCCCAACGAACATGACCAAAGCTAAGTAATCCATGCAAAGAATGATTCATTCAGAACAAAGCACGTACATAATTCTCTGTGCTAACTAACAAGTCATTAGCACATACATAAAAAAGTTGGTAAAACCATTTGTGACCATTTCTGATTATGTTTGGTTGGTTGGTTGGGGTTTTGTAAATATCATAGCCTGCCTGCCTGCCTTGTGTTCTAGGATTTGTACTACTTTGAGATTTCATTCAAGCATCTGCAACTCACTCACTCACTCAATCTGAGGCTTTTGCATCCTGTATTCATCATCCTGTGATGATGGGATGTGCTGCTGGTTGATCGATTTCACTTGGAAATTCATGATTTGAATTCATTTCATTTCACCAGCACCATGGTTTGTCCTTTGTTGTGCATTTTGCAAGACAAAAAACTGCATCCTATTCAATCCTGCATGTCTTTTATTTTATTTCTTTTAGCATTGTAACCATGTTCTGGACTCTGCATGACTCTCAAATAAATTTAATTAAATAGATAAGCAATTTCCATGAAAAAAAACATCCCTTCCATTCCAACTCGGAGTGTATTCAGTTGAACGTTACATCTTCAAAACGAAAAGTATGAAATAAGTGATGAATAATTCAGCGAAATGATATAATTTAGGCATGTTAACAAAAAGTGAAATGGCTGTGAAAGACAGTGCAGTGGACAGGCACATGACACAACAACTCGTTACAATAAATCCATAGCACATTGTGCGTGCTTGTAAATGAATGATGCATTCATTTTACCATTAGAGTTGCGAATATTTTTGCACAAGGAAAAGGAAAGTAATGCATCAATTTGAGATTTGCATAGTATTTAAAAAATACAT
>JAQIWC010000383.1:0-10095 GCA_034694605.1 Folsomia penicula | reverse complement strand
TCAATTTTTACGAGTTTATTTTTAAAATTCTTAGATTGGACGACGGGAAACTTTCCAAAGACGAGGTGAAAGAGTTGTCATTTCTCCGAACTTATTGGAAGGATGAGAAGTTGGACGAGGGTGAGAAGTTTCTCAGGGACTACATCCTCAATCGAAAATATGTCGAAGGGAACGAAGATGACGGAGATAAGGAGGAGGATGACGAATCGCCAAATTATAATGAAATTGCTCACGACTCGGATGAAGGTGGATTGTCGAATGATGAACAGTTTGAAGAACAAAGGGAGGAATTTGAACATAAATACAATTTCAGGTTTGAAGAACCTGATCCAGAATATGTAAGTGAATACAAAGTTTGTTTTTTATCTATAAATTGATTTTGGCACATATTTTGTAAATGTTTTTCCAATGTTCTTTTTTCAAGATAAAACGATTCCCTCGAACAATAGATGATTCCATCCGAAGAGAAAATGAGAGCCGGAAAAGGCAACGGGAGTCTGCCAAAGAAAGGAAGAAAGAAGCAAAAGACCGGAAACGAGAAGAGGTCCAAAGACTGAAGGCTTATAAGAGAAAGGAAATTCTGGAGAAGTTGCAGCAACTCCAGGACATTAGTGGAAATCCGGATTTGCCTGTGGATGACCTGGACTTGGATGGCGATTTTGATCCTGCAGAGTATGATCAGAAAATGCGGAAACTTTTTAACGATGAATATTACACTGAGGCTGGGGGTGACGAGGATAAGCCAGAGTTTCCGTATGATCCTGAAATTGATGATGAAGGTGGGTGGGACACGTATTCAATCGTAATTACTCGTAATCACTTAAATGTGGATTTCATACCATTTTATTTATATTTTTACAGCAAATTGGGAAGAATGGGTCCCCGCTGATGATGATGAGGCGGAGGATAATGCTGAACCAGAGCATGTCCCATCAAAGAAGAAGGCAAAGAAGTCTAAAAAATCCACAAATCTAGAAGAACAAGAAAGCACTGATCCAAAACCTGCTGCAGATTGCCAACCCAGCACCAGCAAATCCACAAAGTCTAGCCTACAACAAGAATTGATTGACATGTCGAAAGGAAAGAATTCCAAGAAAAGGACCAGTGTTTTTCTGGAAGCTTTAGAGAAAAAGAAACCAAAATTCAATCCCGATGTTCACGACTCTTTTGATAAATATTTCAAAGAATATTACTCCCTCGATTTTGAAGACTTGATTGGGGATTTGCCCTGCCGTTTTAAATATCGTAAAGTTGAGCCTAATGATTTTGGTCTTACGGTGAATGAGGTGAGGTGAATTCTTTGTAGTTTTGACAATGAGTACTTTAACTACGATTCTCAATTTCACTAGATTCTCAAAGCTGACGATCGAGAACTAAATCAGTGGGCCTCACTCAAAAAGACGTACCAGTATCGGGCACAAGACGAAGAAAAATATGAAGCACAAGCTTATAAGAAAAAGGCTGAAAATGAAAACCTTAAAAAACGTGTTCTACCTTCTGTCTACGATTCAATGTATGTACTTTTTTTGAGTATTCATATTTTAAGGTATCAATTATTAAATTCTCAGATATTTTGTCTGTATACCTTAGGCCTGTTGATGATGACGATGATCAAAACAATGACGAGGATGAAACACCTGAGACGCCAAAACCCAAGAAAAAGAAAAAGAAGGACAAGAAGAAAAGCTTGTATGTGGAAGATGAAAAACTTGAAGATGATGATCAAAATAACGACGAGGACGAAACATCTCTAAAGACCAGGGATGATACTCAAGATGAGACTCCGAACCCCAAGAAAAAGAAGGACAAGAAGAAAAGCGTGGATGTGGAAGTGGAAGATGACAAACTTGAAGCTGAAGCTGAAGCTGACATCATCATCCCAGCAGCAAAAGAGGAAAGCACTACTCCAAAGTTTTCAAAAAGACAGAAGAAAAATAGGAAAAAGCAAAACCCTAATAATTCAGAAGGAACAAATAAAACAATACCTTCTCCCAAATCTACGCAACAAAATGGCGATTCTCAATCAAAGAAAAACAACAAACAAAGAAAACAACAGCCCTTCAAACCTCAAAGGATGGAAAATGGGAACAAGCGAAAAGCCGATGATGATGGCTTGGAAGATGAGAGACTTGCAGCTTACGGCATTAACCCTAAGAAACATAAGAAATGGGTGAAATACGGAGGCAAGACGGCCAATCAAACCTAGCACGAGTAATCTTGTTGAGTTACATATGTCTTACGTTCTTTTTTAAATAATTTATTATTGTTGCAAAAAAGAATAATACAATAGTTTTGTTATTAATTAATGTTATTAATTGATCAAGTCGAATAGCTCTTTCTTGGTGTCATCAAGACATGAAATGGAGCTGTCGTTAGCGTCATTTTCAATACCGGAACAAGCAAAGGTTTTGGTCGATCCTCGGGCAGAGAAAATTCCATTTTTTTCATGAACGTGGTCAACATGAGGAACAGGGTGTCACGGGCCACGCCTTCACCCACGCACCCTCTTTTACCTGGCAATTTTAACGAATTAGTACAGTTCCAAAATTCAGCTCAAGTTTTTTTGTTTGATTTGTACCAATTCCAAACGGGAACATTTTGTCCTCTGCAAAAGCTTTATTGAAAGATCCATCCTCATTCATAAATCTTTCTGGGCGGAAGACTTCCGGATCCCCCCAGACATCAGGGTCCATTGCGACGTGGTGTGAGTTCAGCATAAGCACCGTACCCTTGGAACAATAGTGCTTAAAAGACAGTCTTACAAACATTTTCTCAATATGCTCACCTTCTTGAATTGGAAGCCTTGATACGAAAAATCTTTGAGGACCCCTCTGGGCAAGAAGATGAGAACTCTGGCATATCTGCGTTAGTTGGATGGAAGCATTAATCTGATGGCTGAGGGTTAGCGTGTCATTTAATGTGTACCTCAAGATCTCTAGGATGACGGCTTGAGCATACGGCATTCTGCAAAAATGAAATCGATTACATGTCGTCACTGCAAAATTTCACACCTACTCACTTGTCCCTATCCTCTATACAGGGCACACCCTCGGGCCCCACAACCCTCACCATCTCATCAACAAACTTTGCTTGGATTTTGGGATGCGAGGCAAGGGCTAAAATTCCGAACGTAATATTTCCGGTCGTGGTATCTGAGCTGGCTTGGACCAAGTCAATTACGGTGATGACAAAATTGTCCTCTATTTTATGGTTTTATTAGATTAGGAGAAATAGTACATCATTTTCCAAGCTTATCAAAACTTTCGAATTGAACCTGTGAAAAGCTTTTCATCTCCTACACTCTTTTCCTCTTCTTCCATTTTTGCAATAAATTCATCCGCAAGGCAGGTTTGACTATTTTTGTACCTTCCGGACGCTTTGGCTTCATGAAAAATTTCCTGGATTTTGTAGGACCGTGGTTAAGAATAGAAGCCATTCTTTGATAATTGACTGATAATTTTTTGATAATTGACTCACCCGTGTGATATCCTGCATTTCTTTTGCAATCTGTTGTGCAAAATTAAACCCACTCAGGGAGGGGCTCAGGGTCTTTAAGAATGGCCAATAATTGTAAAGTCCTGAGATGAGGGAGAAGTTGTCGAGGTATTTCCTTCCCACTTGAATTAAACGATTCACCGTGGAATTCTTGTCATTTCGGTCACATCTTTGACCTGGACATTTATTAAACACCATCAAAAATGTCTTTTCTTGCACAGATTATCCACCTACCTGTCATCATCCATAGCACAATGTTGAGCGTGATGAGGGCGAAATTATCATGGTGGATAAGAACCGTTCCATCCCCAGAAGATTTCGCCATGACCTTCATTTCCTCCAAAGTTTGCTCCACCTCCGAAAATATGACGGATTCCATCACGGCCCGCTTGGAGAAGCCAAAATTTCTGAGACTTTTTATAATGAAGCGACGCGTTTCCACCCACATAGGCCCGTCTGAGAGAAGGACGCCGAGATTCCGGTTCATGTTTCGAGCTTTAGCTTCCTCCCCCCCGGATCGGCAGAGGCATTCTTCCCTCGAGAAGAGGTCCTTGTAGGCGTTCAAGTTGAGGAAAACTGGAGCATTACAAAAATGTGTAATGTGCAGATTTATTTGCATGCATTGCCAATATTTTGGCGAATGTTTAATTTTACCAGAATTCATAAAGCCTAGTTGAAACCGGGTTAGCCCATGCTTTTCATAGCGTTTGCATAACTTGTGCATCCCAACGTACGGCACCGGGTCAGAGGTTGCGACTTGAATCAAGTTTCCAAGAAATGGGATCCTTAGCGGACCTGAAATTTGTCACGCATTATTTTCTTTCAAAGTTTTTTCAAGTTTTTGAATGGACATTACCTGGGGGTTGATTTCTACCATCCAAAAAATCCCATATGAACCAAGTGACCAGGCCAATTAAGGCTACAAGGACCGCATCCGAAACCCCAGGAGTGAACGTGGTCATTCTTGTAAAGAAAGATGCACAATGTGCAAATGCATGCAAAAAATGCTTGTACGCTTGTAACTTGTTTTTCAGAGAGAAACCACTTGTTTGAGGAGCTGCAGCATACTAAATTTGGCACATGCAAAAAGTCAATGTTCGCATTCATTCACTTTTTGTTGAAGTGAAGCGATCTTATCCTCCAGTTCTTTTGGTTCGATTGAGGAAAACGGCCTCAAAATTCAAGTTTTTATCTTGCATTCTGCACAATGCACCCAAAGATACATACAGTTCAACTTTTACATGTGCCAAAACATTGCAATTTAAAGTTCATACATACATAGAATGATAAAAAAGTGGCACGTGGGCTTGTCCAGTTCATTGGTTTTGTTTAGTGCAAAAAATGCAGATGAGTGCGAAGTCATTGCATTCATGTGTTTTGTAGTAATCAGCAGTTACATGAAGGACATTTTGTACCTATCAATGTTGTTGACTCCATAATTTACAGGATTAGTCAGATCTGACGAATATTATTTTTTTTACCATTGGGTGACTCTATGAGTGAGAAATGCATTACAATCAGATTGTAACAAACACTTTTTAAAAATTGTTTTGCAAAATTTTGGCATGCTTCAGAACCCAATGTCGTAAATAAGGATGATGATTATGCTGACTAATTGTGATTTCATTCTCTTTATTAGTATTGCAAAAATAAAAACAATGTTCCTTAATAAGATTATGAGCTTCTTGGATTGATTCTAACATGAAATGGAACGCAGGTGGCCGTGATCCCTAGCTTCGGGACGAGCGAAGGCTTTGGTCGATCTTCTGGCAGAGAAAATTCCAACCTCTTCATGAACGTGGTCAACATGAGGAACAGGGTGTCCCGGGCCACGCCCTCACCCACGCAATTTCTTTTGCCTGTCATTTTCAATTTGTTGAAACAATTTCAAGTTGTTTCCTTTTATTTCATACCAATTCCAAACGGGAGCACTTTTTCGATAGAAGCCCTGTTTAAAGATGCACCTTCCTCATTCATAAATCTTTCTGGGCGGAAGACTTGCGGATCCCCCCAAACATCGGGGTCCATCGTGACGTGATGTGCGTTCAGCATAAGCACCGTTCCCTGAGGGAGGAGTTTAGTTTAAATAATAGGCCTCAAATGGTACCAAACCAAAACACTTTGGATGAATTATTTAAATACCCTCTTGATGGTATAGCCTTGGTAGGAAATGTCTTTATGGACCAGCCTCGGAAGAAGCATGAGAACTCTGGTGTATCTGGGATAATTAAAAAAAATTCGTTAATTTCTTGTTAGTATGAAAATCACTTTATTCATTCATAATACCTCAAGATCTCTACAATCACAGCCTGAGCATACGGCATTCTGTCAAAATCAATGAAATTGATAAATTGTATATTTCATTGCAAAATTCCACACCTACATTACCTGTCCCTATCCTCCAAGCAGGGCACACCCTCTGCCCCCACCACCTTCACCATCTCTTCAACAAACTTCGTCTGCACTTTGGGGAACGAAGCAAGGAGTAAAATTCCGAATGTAATGTTTGCAGAAGTAGTGTCCGAGCCGGCTTGGATCAAATCCATGACCGTGATGACAAAATTGTCCTCTGTTTTATTTCATGGCATTAAATTGGCTGAAATATTTCAAGTTTATGAAATTTGAAATCTCAAGAACCTGTGAATAACTTTTCATCTTGTCCTCCTTTTTCCTCCTCCATTTTTTCAATGAATTCGTCCACAAAACAGTTTTGACTGTGCTTGTACGTGCCGGACGCTTTGGCTTCGTGAATAATTTCCTGTAGGAACGTGGTTTAGAAGTCATTCTTTGAGAATTGAACTGTAAAACCCTCACCCGAGTGATGTCCTGCATCTGCTTGGCAAGCTCTTGTGCAAATTTAAACCCACTCAGGGAGGGGCTTAGGGTCTTTAAAAATGGCCAAAAATTGTAAAGTCCTGAGATGACGGAGAACGAGTCGACGTATCGCCTTCCCACCCTCACAAAGCGGTTGACCGTGGAGTCCTTGTCCGCTCTGTCACATCTTTGGCCTTGGGATTAAAGAAGCATCATTAAATCTTTAAAAAATTGGCACAGATTTCGGATTTCGCCCTCTGACGCACCCGTCACCATCCAAAGCACAACGTTCAGAGTAATCGGAGCGAAATAACCCTGATCAATAAGAACCGTCCCATCCCCCGAAGATTTCGCCATGACCTTCATTTCCTCCAAAGTTTGCTCCACCTCCGAAAAAATGACGGATTCCATCACGGCCCGTTTGGAGAAGCCAAAATTTTTCAAAGTTTTTAAAACAAAGCGACGCGTTTCTATCCACAAAGGTCCCTCAGAAAGGAGGATGCCAAGATTTTTGTTCATGTTTCGAGCCTCCATTTCCCCACCCCCAGCACGATCTAGGCACTCTTCCCTCGTAAAGAGGTCCTTCATGGCGGGAAAGTTGACGAAAACTGGGGAATTTTAAACAAAAATATCGTTTTTGTTGCGTGATTCTCAATATTTTAGCAAGATTTGCTACCAGCATTCGTAAAGCCCAGCTTAATCCGAGTGACGCCATGCTTTTCGTAGCGTTTGCACAGCTTGTGCATCCCAACATAGGGCACCGAGTCGGAGCACGCGACTTGAAACAAGTTTCCGAAGAATGGGATCCTTAACGGACCTGGATTATTTGCTAAGGATTAGTTTTATGCATAACAGCAAATAGATTCAAGATGAAGGGGTTCTACATATACCCGGAGGTTGATTTCTGCCATCCCAGTAATCCAGGATAAACCAAGTCACAAGACCAATCAGGGCTATTATGAGGATGTCTGAGTCGCCGGGGAAGAAAACTGCCATTTTTGATGGCTGCAGGTTTGGAATTTGCCAAAGTTGGCGTTCTTTTTTCGGAAGAACAGATGGAAATCCCAGGATTGGTCTCGAGAAACCGGAAGACTGGCCCCAAAAGACAATGTTTCCGTGTTGTGATTTGTTGTGGTGCAGTCTGGTCCCAGACAATTGAAGAAGATGGGATTGTTCTCGGATGGATGGACTAGAAAGGATGGCATTGTTTGTAAAACAATGGATTCGTGTACTGCAGGATGGAAAGTAGTCAAGAACAAGTTTGGAAACTTGTGAGATCCACATCGTTGAATCATTTCATTCAAAATGCAGGAAAACATGACAATTATTTGATGAAACAAGCTACAGACGACAGCCATAAAAAATTAGCTTCTCTCCCATCCCATGAATTATTCTAGATCAATATTTTATTTCAATTTTACCAAATCAAGTGAAACTTACAGAATTTGACTTAAATTTAGTCTGAATTTCATTGGAATTATAACGAATAGTATGGAATATAAACTGCCCCCCATTAATATGCCCAGCAAAGCCCCCCACACTTCCAGCACCCATCGCAGTCATGGTCACTGTTACACTGAGCGTATCCTCCCCCAGGGCTGGCCGTGTAGCACCAGTTATTCAAGAAAGACAGGGGGTTGAAGCAGTAGGCCCAGCAGTACCCTCTGTGGCAGCCATACTGGGCACAACCCCCGTTCAACGCCGCACCTACGCCCTGAAGGATCCCCACCCCCAAGTTCCGCTTAGTTCGGAAAACTGCCCGGGAAGTAGAATTGTCACCCTCAGGGTTAGGGTGGGTGAATGCTTCCGACGCGAGAAGAAAGATGAGGACCAATACCTTCCCAAATTCCATGTTGACGTGTGGCCTGTGGGAAAGGAAAACAGAGTTGGGATTTTATTAAGAAATTTAGCAAAAGAAAAGAAAGATGCCCAATTACTTTGTTTTTGAAATTGTTTGTAAAGGGTTCGGAAGAAGGAATGCGAAGGATTCGACTCGAGTGGATGTCTGGGATGTGGAACCAGTGTCAACCATGATTTTATAGGGGATTGAATTTGGGGAGGATACCTTGCAAATTCTGTTTAGTGGTAGAACTAAGAATTGACAGATTAGAGGAGTAACTCGTATTTAGGACGTGGGTTCTAAGCCGTGGAATCAGATAAGGAACTGCCACTTTCCACCAATTCCCCTGTAATGACAGGTCACGCAGTGCCTTATTCCTCGTATTCATCTTATTTCTCTTGGAATCCCTGATACCTAAATCGATCCTCCTTTTATCCTGAGCTGTCACTACGAAGGAGTGAATTTTGAGGTAGTTGAATACATAATTTTCGTAGAAAAACAATTAATCAGGATGTGCTCCGTTGATGGATGGATGGATGGATTGAAATGATTTTCCATCAAAGATTTTCAAATCCATTGATAAAATTGAACAGCAACTACCTCATTTCCATGCTGGGGACAAATCCGGAAATATTTTGGTTGTATTTACTACACATTTTTTTGAAAATGAGAGAAATCCCAACTAACATGCACACATCAGTTGACACCAGTTCCACTCAACTCGTTCAAAAGAGGGATCCAAATATTCATTCGAAATGAACTCATTCATTCCCTCCTTTCTGCGAAAATCCTTCAAAACCATTGTCACTTAAATCCTGACTAACCTTGAGTTGTTGAACCACACACGAAAGTTCAACTTCCAGATAATTTATCTGAAATAAATGTCCTCTGATTGAATTAAAATTATTAACGCCTCCTTCCCCATCAAGTTTCTTCAATTCCATCGCATCGTAGTAAAGTATTTATGACAAAACTGCTCCGCTGACGCCTCTGCTCCCTCACTCCAGTTTCGGCAAGTAAAGTAGGACCCTTTCCGGAAATAAGGACACTTTTGTGTTTTGAAATTGTATGATTTATTGTTGTTTGAAAAAGAATAAATCTTGAGCTTTGTAACTCCAATAACTCGATAATACAAGAAAGATTGAATAAATTACTCCGTGGAGGGATTACATACTCCTTGCTTTGATGATGACATGGAATGGGGCCGACGTGGCGAGGATGGAAAAGACGGGGACGAGCGAAGGCCTGGGCCGATCCTCCGGCAGGGCAAATTCCAGCCTCTTCATCAACGTGGAGAGCATGATGAAGAGGGTGTGACGGGCCACGCCCTCCCCGACGCAACTCCGCTTCCCTGCACAATCAGGGTGGAGTAAGGACAAAGTAACAAATCCTGCACTTTGACCCCATACCCAGTCCAAAAGGGAGCATATGTTCCTCGGCGTAAGCTTTGTTGAAGGATCCATCCTTCTCGGAGATGAATCGCTCCGGCCGGAAGACTTCCGGATCCCCCCAAACGTCAGGGTCCATCGTGACGTGGTGGGCGTTGAGCATGAGGGCTGTGCCCTGAAGAGGTCAAGGTCAAGAATGGATGTCAACAGTTTTTGCATTGTAAATGCTGACCTTTTTGAATTTATAGCCCTGATACCAAAACTCCTTTTGTACCGTTCTCGGCAGAAATGTGGTAATCCGCGCAAATCTGGGTAGAGTGGACAAAATCATTTAAATGAATTCAATAAAGAGTATGCGAAATTGAATAAATACCGCAAAATTTCTTGGATGACGGCTTGACCGTACGGCATTCTGCATAAACGTTTATTTACAAACAAACCTTGCAAAAAGAGAGAAGCACTGCAAAATTTTGTGCGAATTTTGACTATACTACCTTTCCCTATCCTCCAAGCAAGGCACACCCTCGGATCCCACAACTTTGACAATTTCATCCACAA
>JAQIWC010000382.1:0-10119 GCA_034694605.1 Folsomia penicula | reverse complement strand
CTTGTCTTGCTCGCGATCTTTTTTTGTTTTAAACTCAAAGATTGATCCCTCTAAAAATGTGAAGTTTTTTAAAACATTAATTTCGAAAGATGGTGAAAGTAGGGTCATTTTTTTGTACCCGTATTTGCAGCCAGTGTGGTGGATGTTGGAAGGGTCTTTTTTTGAATGGCATCTAAAAATTGGTGGGATTAATTACCCATGCAAAATTTTGGCACAGTTTTCTGGATACATGCAAATATTCATACCCAATGCCTTCTTCACGCAGTCTTGATACTTTTTAAGAGTGCAGATACTGTAATTTCCTAAATTATGACGACAAATTGGTATACTGCAAAAATGCTAAAACTGCCAATATTTTCATACCCGGGCTAAAATAAGTAACGCATTGACACTCTTGATTCACAAATTCCGTTTCACACTCCACAATGCAAGCGGATCTGGAATACTCTTTGTAGAATTTGAGAGGGAATTCGTCCGGGAAGAAGCAGCCCCTCGTTTTGGCAGAGAATGACCGCAAAACGTCGCCGCTGTACGTGTCCACGGCCGTGACCCCGATCTGAGTTTCCATCCCGGGTCCAACGATGTAGCCACGCTCTGCCACGGCCGGGAAGTCGTCCGCGTTGTGGACGAAAACCTGAAAAGTTTTTAACCTGTGGAGATTTCATCCGTAGTAGACTACGATTTAAATTACTAAATATTACCCGAAGGCCTTTAAAGCTGTCGGTGGGAACTGTATCACACCCTGTAAAATTGGAAATGTTTTGACGTTGTTTTCATAACATGAAAAAAATTGTTGACATTGCTTGAATTTATAACTTATGTCTTAAATACTAATAGGCATGCTCATATGTAAATAGATCGTGTAGCTCGAGTAAAGTGATCTGGCATCAGTACATCATAATTAAACATTCAATAAAATCTAAAATGGCTTCATTTAACCGAATTCAAAAACGCTCTCTCAAAACTCATTTCGAACATTGAGTAAGAAATTAAAAATAAGAAGAAATTACACAAAAGATAGAGTGAACATGTTTGTCTACTCGTAAAAACAAACAATCAATTTAGCAAGGAATTAGCATTGAGCAGTAATCATACATAATCTTAACCTTAAAGCCCATGCATAATTCATCACCTGCCATGCATATTTACAACCAATTTCAAGAAACATGGTTTTGGCTCATTGAAATCCTAAATTATTTTGCTAGTTATTACTGCCCAGTTAAGAAAGCTGTCTTAGGAAGGTAAATGCATGAACTGGACGAAGCAGTTTAGTTCGGTTCTAGTAAAACTTTTAAATGTTTTGAATGGATGTTTTAACCTTGGTTGACATTCCAAAGAAGAACGTCATAGCATTTTGCATGCAATTTACTGGTCTGGTCTGGTCATTCATAAGCATCTTAGACCTTCCAACTACGACACTCTGATTTTTGCCATCATCTCATCTCGTCCCCACAAACTTTGCTTCAAAATGTGGTCCCAACTCCTTCAGAAACATCACCTCTCCAAAAAACCATTCACTCCAGTCTTAACCAAGGAAAAGTATGAAATCCAGAAAAATCGCGTCACCACCACCACCACCGGTCCCGTTCCAATCCCACCCCCTCGGGCTGGACGAGAGCAGACTCAATCTCAATTCATTTTACATTCCCGTCGTCGCAAGGAGAAAACGGTCCGGAAGAGTTTTGCGGCTTTTTTACAGGTAAATAATTTTGCATGCAAATTATTGCAAAAACTTTGCCAATTTTGTAATTTTGATAGCTCGTCCTATTCTTCCAATTCATCCTCCTCCTCCCCCTCCTAACGGGGTCGCTGATGTTGAAATTTGGGTGGAGTGGGAGTGAGGGTGGCTTGAACGATGCCTCCTATCCGAATACCACCACCACCTGCCAATTTCGAAGCATGAACGAAACCACGGAGTGGGTGTGGCAGGTGGACACGAGGTTTAATTGGGAAGTGGTCCTGCCTTTTGTGGATGGGATGATAAATGCGGTGGTGGGATGCCTGCTCCTGAGCTTGGTGGCCACCGTGCTAGCCCTGATTTACGTTCGGACAAATAATATTTATCCGTTGATTTTGTTGGTGGTGATTTGGACACTGCTTGCTCTGAGCATGGATCGTGGTTGGGTTTGGGTATGACAAATAAATATGCAAGCAATGGAATACAATGAAAATTCATGGATTTCTTTTCATTCTAGGAAACATTGGTCTACTATTTTGGACCGGATGATGACCTGGTGTGGTTATCATCTTCCTCAAACTCGAGCAGTGATGACGCCGCAGGCACCACAACCACTCCTACAACGGCCCGGACAACGCCGAGCGTTTCGGTAGAGTACTTTTGGTTTGGTGGAGAGAAATGAGTGAAAAAATCTTGAATTTCTTGTAAATGCGATGTAAATAAAAATTTTGCAATGATATTTGGCAGTGTGCAATTTTTTGCACGTTAATATTCATTCACTCACTTAACGTATCCAACATCATCGTAAGCCCCCGACTCCTTCCCGCACCAGCAACTTTTACTAAAAAATGCAAAAAAAATTGCATAAAAATTAAATTCGCAATCTCATCCACTCATCCAGAGTTTCAATTTCAATATCTTACGAGGAAAGCTCTCTGCAAAAAAGTTGAAGGGTTGTGTACTCCCCCCAGAACCGATCGGTTTTTGTGACGTTGCATTGGATTTGATCCGATTCCTCTCCCTGCACTTGGAACTCTCCCGACATTTCTGCAAATATTGACATATCCCGGGAAAAAGGTCGTCATCTAGGGACAAGACCAAAGATTGTGCAAAATTTTTAGCAAATATATTTTCGCAATTTTGCAATTTTTCACCCACCATATTCTCGGACGCAATTAAAGTTTTCAATCGTAGCCCCACCAGTGTCTGAATCGCTATCTGCGGAATTGGCCTTATTAGTCCCGGTCCCCGTCCCACCCATGCTTTTACTCCGAAACGTGTCCGTAAACTCCCACACGGCACGTTGCAAATATTCATATTCCTTCTCTTGGACCATGACTTCCATATCGTGCTTCCTATGAAGTGGGTGAAAGTTGATGTTTGCAAAAATATTTGCAAAAATATTTTGCAAATCGCAACTTACGAATCCTTCCTCGCCTTCTTCGTCTCAACAGCGTTGAAAGTGCAGCAGTAGCCGGAGTCGGTGAGGACCTGGATGGGTCAAAAAGGAGGGAAATAGGTCAAAAATCTGGGTCAAGGGTCAAGGCTGACTTTCACCCACTCACTCACCAGTCGAAACAATTGGTTACCTGTGGGTGGAAGAAATAAACAAAGAAATGAATAAATTATTAGAAATGTTGGATATCATGAATTTTACAGTGAGCAGGTGCATTATTCCATCGGCACGAGAGGAGGTAGTCATCACATTTCGGGGCTACAAGGCGTAGGTATTTCAGAGCCGTTTCCGGCTTCACAAAGTTTTTGTCCAGGTTGACCTAGAAGATTTGGATGGCATCAGAAATATGAAAAAATGTGAACAAATCTTAAATATTCATTATTTACAACGAACATGGTCATTATTCCTTGCATCCGGGTCAACCAAGACCGAAATTATGGTTCTCATGTGGGACAGCGTCCAACTGGAGTGGAAAAAGTGGATCAATTATTTTTAATTAATTAATTAAACCATTAAAAGTAGGCCTACTTGTAGCGACACCCTTGGATAATGAGCTTCTCTGTGGCAGCCTTGTTCACCGTACAAATCGTCACGGCCGGGAAAACAATGCTCGAAACGGGATGATTTGTTGTCGCCACCTGCATTAAAAGCATGCATTTTTTTCATATAAATTTGTCAAATTTGTTGTACCCACCGAAGTTATGATCGGTGAACGCTCCCACTTTGTCCAAATCTTTGACATCAAATAGCCAGCCGCACCCACTCCAAAGATGCACCAGCACAGCCAGAATATCCTAGAGGAGGAGGAAATCATAGCTTGTTTTTGAAATTCATGAAAATTCATGTAAATCACTCAACTGTTCAACCTTGCTCCTCTTTTTTTCCGAGAGGTACCTCCACCCGTGGAGTGTCGTGATTTTACAATATTCTCGAAACTGTCGGTTGCACGTGACATCCTCGTGACCGTCGAAGTGACCATGGTCATGGTCATGTGAACCATGGGCATATGGATCGCCAACAAGTCCTCCTACTGTTCCACCTCCTCTCTCTGCCTGACGATTCAAAGCCTCGAGATTTTGAATGCTCTTTGTTTTTCGGAATCGAAGTCGACCGGTGACCCTGGCAGGGGCAAAGTTATCCAACCAGTGCCGCTTCCGAGCTTGGTAGGCTTCGAGTTTTAGGGCGGAAGAGTTTTTACGACTCTGGAAATTTTTAGATTTTTATGCATTTCAAAAAAAACTTTGTTGCTTTTAAAATTTTTACTTTGTCTCGATTTTTATGTTCCTGGTCCAACGCCCAGGGGGAGCTGGACAATTTCCTGGCCCAGGGTGAGAGCGGCTGCCCGGTAAAGTCTCCGGGTGGGGTGTACAAATCCAAAATGGAGGTCATGGGCTGTTCTGAGGTTACTAAAAGCAGGGGAGGGGAAAGAGGAGGGTGTGGTTGGGGCAGTGGTGGGGGTGGTTGAGAAAGGTTCCTTAGATTTCCTAGGCCTGGCCCAGCCCTCCAATCCGAAGAGTAGTAATCGTCCTGATTTCGTTTTCGTCGATTGGCCAAAAGTTCTTTGAATTTTTGCACGTATGGGGCAAGCTTTTTGGGATCCATTGCAAAAAATGGATTGAAATTGGGGACGTAGACAAAAAGTTGCAAGAAACAAAGCAGAAACAAGATCAAAGGATGATGAGGGTTTCGTCTTTTTATCATTTTTATCATCAAATCTTCATAAAATATGCATCAAAGGGAAGGGATGATGGACAAGAGGCGGAAGTGAGTGGGTTCGTGTTTGAGGGAATTATGACGTGTTAGACGAGCATAATGTTTGGTTGGTCGCGTGTCACGTAAATATGCTGCTGCTGCTGTCTGAGGAAGGAAGGGGTTGACCTGAACCTGACTGGTTGACATTAGTTCTTGACCGAAATTCCAAGAAATGTTTGCTCTTTTTCCTTTTGTTTTTTTCTAGGTTTCTGGAACTGGGATAAATTATTTGGATGGAATTTTAGGTTTAGGTCATTCGTCCGTCAATCGTTGATAAAATGTGTTAAGGTTGGATTAAATATTTCAAAGGGTTGCACCTGCATTCCATACCATCATGAAGAAAGTATTGGTTTCTGCTTAAAGATTTATTGTATAAAACTCAAATATTCGAAAGCAATGCCGAAATTAGCGTTAATTTATAACCTAATTACATACAACAGGAAAATAGAGATGTGTGTAATTAGCAAGTTTAAAAGCAAGGCCATGCATTCGCTGGTTTTCGCATGACTCTCTCATCCTAATTTGCAAAATTCAATCCAATTAGTTCGCACTGAAACTCATTAAAGCATCCACTTTCATGCTGCTTTCATTTCAATCTTCAACTTGAGAAGGATGCAATTATTTTAAATCGAAATAATTTGCCGTCGTAAATTTCTTGAGCGTTTATTTCTACTACCACCACCCACAAATGGACCCGGAAGACGCGTTCCTCGTCCTAAACGAAGATTACGGCCAGGATAGCCACACCAATTTACAAGAAGCTGGGACGACCTATTTGTGGGAAATTGTTCTCCTTCTTGCCCTCGTTTTTGGCGTCCTCATCTTTTGGGCTTATCGGAAATGGAGGGTGGAGCAAGAGAGGGAAAAATCTTTGGCCATTTTCAACTTTCCTTATTCCGGTGATAATTGGATTTTAATTTTAAATTGTTTTTTTTAAATAATTAATTTAATTTGTTTTGTTTTAGACCTAAGCACTCCGATCGTGTCTCATGCGGAGAGTTGCACGTGAAATTGGCTTTAAAAAAATAATTAATTTAAAATAATAGGATAACTCTGAAATATTTAAAAGATTTTAATTGTTGTTTGTTTGACTTGAACGCCGTCCTCGGAAATAAAATTGTGTGAAAAAATAGGACGCTCATGCATTTTTAGCCTAGGACCGTTCCTTCCTTCCTTCCAACATTCCGCGCGAATGGTTTGAAAAAGGAAAACAAATGATTTTTATTTTAATTCGTAATTTAGGAATTAATCGTAATTAACGTAAAATTGGGAGTAATTCTACTAATTAATCATTCATTAACTCATTCATTCAACAAAGCTACAATAATGGATACCTCAACAAAAGGTAAAGTCCTTAGTCCTTGTTTTCGTAAAAAAGTAAATAAATTACGAATAATTAAGTATTCTTTAAAATTTAAATACAGAACCACTCTTCAGGGTCCAAGACATTCTTCAATGCATCTCCACAAACCAAGGGCTTCCTCCTCACATCCAAACTCTCATGAGTATCAAAGGGGACCAGGATTTCATCTCGGTGCACGAATGGGCAGCCCGAATTTGTCATGTTTTACTGGTTGAGACTGGATTTTTTCCCTCGTTTGAGCCACTGCCTCCGGATTTTACTCCAAGAATGGCGTTGGACATGGCGGACAATGTCAGGATTCCAGAGTGAGCTTATAAAGTTATAAATTAGTAAATTACTTTTATTTTTATGTAATTTACAAATTATTCCTTCGTTTCTGCCACAGATTCTCAAGTAAACTCTCTCCGTCCCAGCTATTTTCGGAACAAGGGGTCTATGCTTTAAAGTACAAAGTCGTTTTGTGTGATTGGGGGGACAAGGAAATGGAGGCAGAGGCAGAAGCTGAGGAAATTCCCTCTGAAAATCATCCAAAACCTGAAGAAGGGATAGAAAAGGCGACAGAAAAAGCCATTGAAGAATTGCACTACAGTTTCTCAAACGATGTTAATGTGACCATGATGATTTTGGCGGATCGGTTAACAATTTCAGGTATTTCAGAATTTTGAGATGTAAAATTGTAGTTGGATTTTCAGAGAGTTTTTTACTATGAATATTTCTGTTTTTAGCAACTTGCGACATGGGCCAAGGAAAAAGGCCAGTTTCCCTCCCATTCACTCTGAACGTTGAAGAATTCTTTACCCAAAGACCCATCATGGTCCCCGTCCAACTTCGGGCGGACCAGTGGATGAGGCGTTTTGAAATAAATTACACGAGATTGTCCGTCTGCTTCAAGAATCAGTTCACAATCCCTCTCCTGGACTGCATGGATGCCGTAGTGTTTGAGCGAAGAGGCCTTTTTGCTCTCCCATTTTTGGTGTTAATGAAAATCCTGAAGAAATCCGACATCACCACAATCCTCCGAATGAGTCGGACCTGTACCTATTTTTACAATATTGTGAGGGATAATCGCTTATGGAAATATTTACTTCAGAGGTATGGTTTCAAAATCATCCTCAATTTCTGATTCAATGTCTAAATATTGAAAATATCCTTGTAAATTTCAAAGAGATTTCCCAAACGAGCCTCTCCAACTTTCTCCACTCCTACCAAACAACGGACTGTTAGCCCCACCCCCAACCCCCGCTGCACCCCGGTCTACGGCAAACACTGAGCCTTCCTCACCCCCCGTGATGGAAGATCAAAAACATGATCCAGATTTTTATGAAATTTACAAAAACAAGTATGCCTCCAAACATCGGAGACTGCACCGTCTAAACTCTTTCCCGATCAGATTATTCCCAACGCTGAGGATGGGGAGGAGGATCCCAAGTATTCCGTTTCATTTTGATCGTTTCTAAATCTAAAGTATTTTTTCATAGAATTCGTATCATTTCTAAATTCAATGTGATGCATAAATTATGGATGAATTAGCAAATCTAGTCAGACTCACATCATATTGATCGAGATGGAAATAAATTTTACATCAATTCCAAGAATTTTTCTTGTAAAATGATCACTCGTTTCATTTCATGCAACTGTTAAGAGACAGAAGTAACAAAGAAATTTTGCTCTAGGCACTTCCACCAACCGATGCGATGGGTCAATCTTACTCCATCACATCCCATGCACATCTCAACAATGTAATTCCAAGAATGAATGTGTGTGTACAGATGACGATGCAGAATAACGTGTTACTGAAAGTATAAGGATTAAGGGGCTTACATTCCAAATACATGCATACCTAGCAAACACGAGTCTATATGAAGCAAGTGTAAAATATAGGATTTTTAAGATTTTTAACCTATTTATCAACTTGAGTAATAAAACGGTTTGATCTCATTTTTAACTTCGTTCATCTTCGTTAACTTCGTTCCGTCCCGAAATTCCAGAGAGAAAAGAGAGTTGCTTAAAAAGTTTGTAAGGAAGTGTGTCGTCACTTCCGGTTGTCTTTCTCAGATAAAGTTACACTGGATGGACATTCCAACAAGAATCTAATTACATCTTTGGTTTAATGGATATATTGAAATCCTCTATTGGCGTTGGAGATAGACATTCATCGGTTTTTTTGTTCTTGGAAGAATAAATTATGAAGTTGGATTTTTTGTCACGTCTACGTCTTAACTTAAGTATTCATACATTGTTCGAATGCTAGCCAAAGACTGTAAAGCAATAATTCAGTGAAGCATCAGTAATCTTCGCTGTAAAGTTCCAAATGGCTAACCTTGAAAATTAAAATAGCTACCAAAAGCGAAGTGAAGTGAGTGCAATACTAATGCTTCCCAGAATAATTACCTGACCAGTGATAGTTACATAGCATTTACAAAATCAAATCTGCGTGTTCAATTTCAAAACACCAATTTAAGCCTACTTCCTGTCCTCATTTTTTGGATCATTTCATTTCATAAAACTTTTTTGAACAGGAGGAACAATTACAATTCTTTTTTCAATTCCACCAAACAATTCATATAATTTACTTATGTGATGTGATCCGTTCCACTCCTATTCATCCTAAATCCCATACATAGACAGATCCTGGACAGATTAAATGGATTTTTTGTGGCTCTGCATAAATATTTCTGTGTAGCACGCAATCAACAAGATACTTTTTTTTTTACCGTCAAATCAACCTGCGTCATAAAAATGATGCATAAATGAAGAGGCACCACACCACCAACCAAACCAGGACATAAAACGGAATAATTGCTGCGTGAAAGTAAAGTTCGTCATTCCATGAATTTTTTGGCTGGACTGTATTTATGCGACTGCATAATTTCCTTCCTTCCTTCCTTCCTCAGAAATCCAAGGTGTCAAAAAAGTGTTTTTAAAGTCAGTGTTTTATAAACCTCATCCATCCATCCATCCAATTGTCTAGTCAGTCTCAAAAAAGTGAGTAAGGACGAGTAAAGACGAATTTATCCGTCTCGAACAATTTAATTTCCGGAATCTCCTCGAACTACGTGGCTTGACTCGTCATTATCGTAATTATTTATAATTATCAAAGTAAATATTTATCCGAGGCCTCAGTTTAAAGGTCACCACATTTATGTAATTGGATATCAAGTTCAGATTTGGATAATGGATGGAATATTTAGTTACATAAATAACCCAACCCAACCCAACACGTTGACTCATTAAGCAATTAAACCCAACCAACCAACCAACCATTGGATTTAATAAATTAACAAAGTCAACCCAAGAAAGAAACGCCATATTCATGTACGGACGGGTTGATAGATCGATGAGATTCATGCATATTCAACAAAGTCAATCCATCCTTTCAGACAAGTCAAGGGTTTAAGAGTGGAAGTTTGGGTGGATGTATGTGGAACATTTACTTTTGAATAAACTGATTTTTTGGATCAATATTCTGTCTGTGGAGCAAGTAACTCAAACTCGACGGAGTTGATTCGTTGACTTGACAGACGTTGCTTTAGCCTCGTGTTCCGTTCGTGGGAGCAAATCAACGCAAAAGATTCCTGGAACGTGGAATACGTGCAGCTCCTAATCATTTCTGGGATACGTGACTAAAAGCTAAAATAAGAAAGAAAGAAGACGAAAATTACAAGGATTGAAATAAAATCAAGTCAACAAATTCTGTAGTCAGCACATAAGATCGTAAGCCAGCCAAATATTTATAATACGATCAAATCAAATAATCTTTTGTTTATCCAACTCCAACTGCAACCAATTTATCGAGTAAACAGAGTAAGCCGACTTTTGTTAATAGGATCAAATACAGGAAAAGTTGTTGATCACCAGCAAAGCAAGTAC
>JAQIWC010000381.1:0-10126 GCA_034694605.1 Folsomia penicula | reverse complement strand
CTTTCTTCATCCATCCATCCACCCTTCCAACCACTCTCAACCTCAACCCAGAAATCTCAACAACCTGTTGTCACACCCACCCTACTCTACCTACACCACCCAATTATAATACCCCCTCCTCCCAGGCATCCGCCCAAAAACCAGCCCTCATCTTATCCTCCCATGTGAAAATAACTCATGTTTGATGGATGATTCTTCCCAATGTTGGACCACACCCACGAGGGGCATTGTTCCATTTCCGTCTCGCCATGCCCCTGTTGTGTTGACCCACACCCTGTTGCTCTCCTCGGATCAGGTGGTGGTGGTGAGTTTTTTTAAGAGGGTTCCCTTGGGAGCAGAATGAGTCAAGCAAGAAGAGCAAGCAGTTCGACAAAAGCAAATGTTATTCGGGGGGTTAGTAAGGTTAATAGCTTACGGCCTTGAGCGCGGCTAAGCGATCCTTGGTCATGATGTGGAATTTGATGGGATGTTTGCGCTGTGCTGCGCGCTCCGTCCACACCAACCAACCAACCAACCACCACCACAAGGCAGGTTGCAGAGTGTGTTGCAAAAAAATATTGCCAAATCGGAGAATATCCGATCCCATCCAACCACGGACTTGACCAACTCAACACGCACGCCCCACCCCGGCGGGGGACTTGAACAACTCTTACTTTCCACACTGCCAGGGCCGGCACGGGGGAAAGTCTAACCTCAAGTCTAACCTAAAGTCCTCCGTGAAGATCAACAGATGAGCCACTGGGCTTTTATTCAGGTCAATGCTCAGGTCACCTGCTGAGGTTTCCCTATTTGATGTAGGGTGGTTATGCCCCTGTCCGGCATCAGCACATGGATTCGTCAACCGCCATCCGCTTTTTTTTCTCTGACAGAGTCATTCCTTCACTCGCTCTTTCTCCTCTCTTTTCTCCCTCTCGCAAAGAGCTCTCGTTTTTTTTAAAATTTCCAATCTTCTGAAGGTCAACGGGAGTAGGGACAAGGTCAGGTCAGCTGGTCAGGTTATCATCAGGTGATCAGGTCAAGTAACAGTCGAGTAAAGGAAAGAAGAAGAAGAAGAATAAAACAATGGCGGAGAAGAAGGAGCCGGACAACATGCCCACCTTCAAATGTGTCCTGGTGGGGGACGGAGGGACGGGGAAAACAACGTTCGTCAAACGGCACTTGACCGGAGAGTTTGAGAAGAAATACGTGGCCACACTGGGGGTGGAGGTCCACCCGCTCGTCTTCAACACGAGTCGAGGATCCATCCGTTTCAATGTCTGGGACACGGCGGGGCAGGAAAAGTTTGGAGGACTCAGGGATGGGTATTACATCCAGGTAAAGGGACCTCAAAGACTAAGGTCACACGAGAGGGGACGTTCTAAACATCATCAACTCATCATCTTTTGTTTCTTTCTTCCCCAGGGGCAATGCGCCATCATCATGTTCGATGTGACGTCTCGTGTGACCTACAAAAATGTCCCGAACTGGCACCGTGACCTTGTTCGTGTCTGTGAAAACGTGCCCATTGTTCTTTGTGGTGAGTGAGTCAGAGTATTGATTTATGATTTTCTAACTTCGTAACGTAAAATCTAAAATCTCTTTTTTCTTGTCTTCGTCTCCTCCCCCTTTTTTTACAGGGAACAAGGTGGACATCAAGGATCGCAAGGTAAAGGCCAAGAGCATTGTGTTTCATCGGAAAAAAAATCTGCAGTACTACGACATTTCGGCCAAGAGCAACTACAACTTTGAGAAACCTTTTCTCTGGCTCGCACGGAAACTTATTGGGGATCCCAACCTGGAATTTGTCGCTATGCCGGCCCTCGCCCCACCAGAAGTGCATATGGACCCTGCCTGGCAACGACAACTTGAAAATGATCTCCAGGTACGGCTTTGCACTCATCATCAAGTTCAACTTGTTCAATCACTACAGTTTTGCAATTTATTTACCAAATTGCCATTTGGTAGACTGATATGATATCATTTTTTCCTTTTTTTTTTTTTTTTTTTTTTTACAGGAAGCTGCCAACGTGGCCCTTCCCGATGATGACGAAGACTTGTAAAGAAGAACAACGGCACGTCAAATCCACTCTTCATAATTATCTTTTTTTTGTTGTCTAAAGTGAGTATAATTTAATTATAAAATTTCCATTATCTACGTAAAAGCCACCCACATCAACTCCGTGCCCCCCCCCCCCCTCTCTTATTC
This sequence comes from Folsomia penicula, assembly GCA_034694605.1. NCBI lineage: Eukaryota > Metazoa > Arthropoda > Collembola > Entomobryomorpha > Isotomidae > Folsomia > Folsomia penicula. Next base: position 7,941 of record JAQIWC010000381.1, on the reverse strand, counting down.
AGCTCTATTTACCACACCATCTCTTGTTTTGTCAAATTTAATTAAATAAACATTTTTGATTTAAATAATTAATTCCGTGATTAAGGTAAACATAACATAACCCACTCATGTAAGAAATGGGGATGAAAGAGAATGATTTTGTCAAAGGGATAAAATAAATAAATAAATAAACATTTTCATTTAAAAAATACTATGAAGGCCTCCATGCCTAGTTGCTTTGCTACTCGTTGTTGATGAAATGAGCGCACTTGTTGATACGAGTTATTATTATAAATACAAAGGCTAGGTAGGATAGATTTATTGACTTGATTTATTATCATATACTACATAAAATTATGTTTAAGACTTGGCGCCCCCAGTCGGGGAGGTACCGGCAGCGGCCGCCTCCCTTTTTGCCTTCTTCTCCAGCCCCTTCCTCCCCTCGATCATGATGGTGCGCTCTGCTTCCGTCATGAGTTTGTGGGTGACCGTGATGACCCCCGTCCCCAAAGTTGTGAACCCATCTCGGAGCGTGAAGCGCTGACCCTTTTCCAACACCATAGGGCGAATCAACTTGAGCTGCAACCTGCGGGTGGAGTGTGGGTGAAAGCAATACAAACAAATTAGACTTTGTCGGAATTAAACTATTTGAGAGATTTGATTGAAGTCTGTCAACAACCAGAGTGAGCAATATTGCTCCGCTCCTTCCTTACTTGGCATCCTCTCCCGGCATGATCATGTCCTTGCCATGGACGATAACTTGGGCGGCAGCATCCCACGTCTTGGAAAACATTTGAATTTGCATGTGGGAGGTGAAGGGGCGAGCCCGGCCTCCCTCCTCCTTCGTCAACACGTAGACCTAAAATGGGAGACAAGAGAAAGAGAAAGAAAGAGAGTCTCTTTAAGAGACCATCTTAAAAAAGTAAATGAATGATCCTCTTTACCTGGGCTTCAATGTTGTCAAAAGTTTTCATCGTTCCGGGTTTACACATGACCATTCCTCGGCGGATTTCGTCCCTTTTGACGCCGCGGACGAGGGCTCCGAGCTGGTCACCAGCCTGTGCCTCCTCCAAGATCTTATGAAACATCTCAACCCCCGTCACTGTCGTTTTTAACGACTTTGAGTAGCCCAGTACCTCACACTCCATCCCCTAAATAAAAAAGGACGGCACAAAGCATGAAATCTGAGTTTTTGTGAAATTATGCAAATTTGCATTTTGTTACCTTTTTGAGGACGCCTCTCTCCAGCCTTCCTGTGATGACCGTGCCGCGGCCGGCGATGGAGTAAACATTTTCGACGGGGAGGAGGAAAGGCTTGTCCAAGTCCCGGATTGGGGTGGGGATAAAAGAATCCACGGCCTTGAGCAGCTCTGTCACAGAGTTGGCCCCAATCTCTGGATTCTTCCCCTCCAATGCACAGAGCGCAGAACCTTTGATAACCGGAACTTTGTCCCCGTCGTACTTCATTTCGGACATGAGCTCACGAATCTCCATCTCCACGAGATCAACCATCTCCGCGTCCGCTGCGTCCACCTGAGTCAATCAAAGGGTCAAAGGTCCAATGTAAGTGGGAGGTGGTTGAGATAAATAAATAATAATACGTAAAAAGGTAAAGGTCAAAAGTTTCAAATAGTTGAGTGAGATGGTTTTCTTTATTTTTATCCTTTTGATCTTACTTATTGAGCATGACCCTACCTTGTTAATGTAGATTACAACGTGTTCAATCCCGATTTGTTTTGAGAGGAGGAGATGTTCCCGAGTCTGGGGCATGACCCCGTCAGTAGCGGCGACGACCAAGATAGCCCCGTCCATCTGCGCTGTCCCTGTGATCATGTTTTTGATGTAGTCGGCATGCCCAGGGCAGTCAGTGTGGGAATAGTGACGATTCTCCGTCGCATACTCAATGTGCGCCACGTTTATCGTGATACCGCGCTGCTTCTCTTCCGGTGCATTGTCAATCTCGTCATACTTCTTGGCCACCGTCTTGTTTTGCGCGGCCAACACTATGGGACATATTTTATATAAATAAAGTTGACATTTCGTGAATGAGAGGGAAGCAAGAGGCATGAGAGAGAAGAGCTAGGCGACAAAATTTGAAACTCCCTTTTCCTCAACGCTATGTAACTTTGGGAAAAAGCGAGTTAAAGTTTTTTTAAACGATTGGACTTTAAAAGGCGGAAGAGTGTTCGTTTTCATTGTTAAACTATCCCCTATGCATGCATGCAAGCATCACTTGAATAAACTCACTCCACTACAATACAATTTCCCTACCCTTTGTGATGGCGGCGGTGAGGGTGGTCTTTCCATGGTCGACGTGTCCAATGGTGCCTACATTGCAGTGAGGCTTGTCCCGCTGAAATATTTGCTTTTCCGCAGAAACGGCTCGAGAAGTTGACAACGGCCTTGTCGTGTTCGAGAGTCGTGAGTGTCGTGGACGATTTGAGATGATTTGATGTTGCGCACCATGGCCGTGCGGACTTAAGGAAAGGAAACGAAGTTGTTGTCCAGCTGCAGCGACATAGCCACACCCACTCCCCTCCAACAACGCGCTGACGATGGAGGAAGCGCCAACTAGGTGGGGAAAATTAAACAATAAAGGAAATCAGGAGGAGTGAAACAAAGAACTGGTTAAATTTATTATGCCACTCTGTCTGTGTGACTACAATGCTCACCCCGTGACCGGTTGAATGCGACAAAGAAAAATGCCATGGTTGCAAATTATCAAAGTGCCAAAAACAATTTTGGCAATTTAATTTGCAAATCTACTTGGTTTTTACCAGTGAGAAAAAGTCTGATGTAAAAAACTGAATGCCGAAAGTTTTTAAAATACGTGGGGAATTTGTGGGGCGAATCGAAAAGGTCATCTACGCTCCAATCTAGTCAGGTGAGTAAAATTCAGGTGAAATTGAAATCTTGGTCGTAACCTGATTACGACCATGACGACGAATCTGAATCTGGCAACTATTGACGCCAGACTGTTGACGTGACCCATGAATTGTGTGTTTATTTATTGAGGGCATTTATATCCAGAGAGAGAGAGAGAGGATTTTGGGAGATGCAACTTCCAGCCGACGTTACAAAAGAGGTCGTGGCCCAGGGAAGGAGTCTGCGTCCGAATGACCCCCTCCCACCTTATCCAGATGGAACAAAGGTAGGTCAAGCATGGGTCATTGATTATTAATCAGTCGTTAATTGCTTTGTGGATTTCATTTCCAGGTCGAGTTTCATTTTAAAACGACCAAGGATGGTGGGGGAGAGGGAGCCAAGGAGGAGGAGAAGGGGGAGGAGGGAGAAGTGTTGGACGATACCCGGAGGATGGGCCGTCCCATGACCTTGATCATAGGGAAGCAGTTCAAGCTCTCCGTGTGGGAAGTCATGCTTCACACCATGATCCCTGGACAGGTTGCCAGATTCAGAGTCCCGAAACATGTAAGGATTTTATTCAATGAACTGGATGGATAGGCCTGTTCTAAAAAAAAAAAGCATCATAAGGGTTCATCAGTCAAGTCTTGTTTGTGTTAATTTGGTGCTAATTTATCCTGTCAACTTTGGTTTCAACATTACATTGGCCTCTTATATTTGTGTGTGTATTTTTCCAGCACGTTGCGTGCTATCCAATGGTTTCCAAGGCAATGCGGGAGACGGCTTCAGGGGAAAAGGTCGGCGGCAATCATCACTGTTGCGGAATGATGTCCCAAGGGATCGGCTATCCAGACTTGGACAAGCTCATGGAACACCCCTCTGACCTCGTCTTTCTTTTTGGTAAGATAAGCTCTTATCCGGTTGTGTCACGAGGTAGCTGAATGGTTTGTCTTGTTTTTGCAGAGCTGATAAGCCTGACTCTTCCGGGTGGGTACGAGGCCGAGGCGTGGCAACTGAGCGAGTCAGAGAAGGCTGCTTCCATCCCGCTCCTTCAGGGGGAAGGCAACGCCCTCTTCACCACCGGCCAGGTGGCGGCCGCAGAAAGGAAATATTTTGAAGCAATCGCCCGGATAGAGCAGCTCCTCCTTCGGGAACACCCCACATCTCCTGAGGCCCGAGAATGGGAGGCCCTCAAGGTGTTCAAAAAATTTGTCCAAGCATGAAATTATTTGTTTAAAATTGCTAATTTGGGTCAAGGTCCCTCTCCTCCTCAACTACGCCCTCTGTCTCATGAAAAGGAACGAGGTCAGGGAAGCCATCACACATCTCACCACCGCCCTCAAAATACAACCAGGTGAGATGGGTTCCTGCGCTCAACTTCTCGCATTCGCAACCTTACAATTTTATTTGTGTATGTTCAGATAGCGTAAAAGGATACTTTCGCCGCGGGAAGTGTTATCAGTCGGTGGGGGATTGGGCAGAGGCACGGGCCGACTTGAGGGCAGCGTTGAAGCTGGACCCCTCCCTTGGAGCGGCGGTGGCAGGGTTAGAACAGGAGATGGCTAATGCCCAGCGGATCCAGGATCTCGAGGATAAAAACAAGTTCAAAAGGATTTTTGAGGAAGAGGGAGGAGGAGGAGAGACCAAGTCATGACCCTGTTGATGTGATAACGTGTCGTCGTCGCCGAGGCTATTTTTACCCTCCGAATTCCTTTCTTATCTTGTAATTAAATGATGATAATCTGTGTAATCTGAGCGAGTGAAGGAAGAATAAATTATGAATTTTCAAGATGAAGAGTACAATTGAATAATTTAGGTCATGAAGCATCCTCATTAGAACTTTGCACGGGTCCATTATTGATCAAGCTTAGCTTAGCTTCACTTTGATAACCAAAAGTCATTGGGTGTGCGAGGGTCGGCTACAAACTTTAAAATTTAGTTTAAATTGCAAAAATGTCTCTTCACCTTGTTTGAATTTTATTGTAATGATTCACTCAGAGTCAAAAAATAAAGAAATTTACAAGTTAAAAAATCACATTTGAATGATCTAAGGGGAATTAATTGGACTTGATCATCACGAGGAAACGGAATGAATTGCTCATTTGGCTCTTATCCTCCCCTATCCCCAGACTAACTAACCCAAGGCAATTAATTAAATGATTAGGGTACTAACTTAGTATCCTTAGTTACACTTAAGTAGAATTAGTGACTGAGTTTTCTGACTGGGCGGAGGGCAAAATAAGTGAGCCATTATATATTTCTCTTATCTAAGGGCAAGGGATTGCGGGAGTAAATACTGGTGGAAACTATACTCGCGTACTTGAACTTTACATTTTACAACTTAATCTTAATGACCTTAAAAATTCTATAATTATTTTTTACCTGAAAAATTACATGAAATTGACTTTAATTAATTAATTAACAACAGGTATGACTTAGAAAAAATATTAATTATCATTCATTTCCTTGCCTGCGCACCTATCTACCTACTTACTCAACCATTCTGAAGTTTGATGAAGTATTCAAATACCGAATTAATTAATAAAGCCAATCGGCCGTTTTTAATTTATATAATTCTGTATTTGTTTCTTCCTTTCTCATGGTGATTGTATAATGATTGGCTTGGATTTGGGATGTGGTTGAAATGGAATGTTGATTGATTGTTATTTTCAGTTTCTGGAAAAGATTGGCATGTCGTTCATTCCATGGATGAGGAGGAATGTTGATGATGGGCAGAGTGGGGGTGTGGGTGGGACGAGAGCCCTCCCACTTCCGCCATGAAGGATGATTGCTTTTTTAATTTGGATAGCTGTGAAAGAGATGACAAAGAAATTAGTCAAATTTTGAAAACCAGGGGAATCTACATCCAGAGAGGAATTATTAATTCAAAAAGGGGTCAGGCAGGAGGGGCCAGAGTCAACTCCGCCGCCAATGATTTACTACCACGTACCACGGAGATGGTGACGTTGATCCCCAGATTTCCATTTTCCGAGAAATGGGCCGCCATCCCGGCATCAAAAACGAGGCAGTCAGAGTTGAGGATCGGGGCCGAGATACCCTCATGAATTGAAGTGGGGGTAGCCTGCAACAATACAATCAACCACATTTAATTTAAGTCAACCAACCGATGACACAGAAAACACCCACCTCCCATGTCATCCTCCGCCGCGTGGACGTCCCACTCAGTTCCAGGCGATAGGCAAACTTCTCGGCCGTTTTCCGCGCTCCAATCAGCTGAACAATGGCAAAAAAGTGGGTATGTCCATCAGCTCTCTGTTGGGTCATAAGTGTATCAAAAGATTAGTTCTGCACAATGAGAGACATTTGGCCAACACGGAGAACCAGACCCACCTCTTGCTTCTCGAGCACCAACATGAAGTGTTGACCATAGCAGGACTGCATCATGACCCAGTCCACCGCCCTATCCAACCAATTAAATAAATAAATAATAACCAGGACCCACCTTGGGAGAATGACCTTACCCGGGAAGATTAATGTCCGTGGCGAGGAAGACAATGTCCTCTCCTTGAAGGGTGGTGATTGACTTGTGGGAGTGGAGGAGGTGAGGCATGACGCCTTCCAGGGGTCCGGACCATTTACAGGCCGCTCCTGGACAGGGGCACGAGTAGGGTCGATATTCACAAAGGCGGTCCTCATGCTCCCCTTTGTCGGGGTGCAAATGTAGGGCCGCACAACCGTTTGACGCGTACTTGCACGGAAAAAACACGGTGGACGCCACCTTCTCCATCGCCAAGTTTCGAATGTTGCCTGAAACAGAAAGGTCAAGAGTGGATGGATCACTCACTGACTCCGCAAGAAGTGGGTCACTCACCCAAGGGACCACGACAGGTGGGACACAGGCTGAGTTTCGGCCGACATTGCCCACAGACTAGATGACCCCTATCAGAGAGAGAAAAGAAAGGAAAGGAAGGTTACTTACAAATTTATCAGTTTTAATTAACCCAAAAAATCTATAACTTACCCTTGACACTGATAAATTGGGGGGAGGACCTGCGGAACAAAAAGTCGGATCAGGTTAATAGTGTCCAATTAGTCAAGATGAGTGTAAAGTGTGAACTCACGTAATCAAAGCAGACGGGACACTCAAAGAAAGAGGAGAGGTCGGGATTGGGAGTGATGCCCCCTGCGGCGGAGGAGGAGGAGGAGGAGGCTGCAGCCGCCACGACACTCATAACCACACCCCCTGAAGGCCCAGAAGACGAGGAACAAGTCCCTGGAGTGGATGTGGAGGAGGAGGAAGAGGGGTTGGCGGGGTTGCTGCTGCTGCTCCCTCGTCGTTTCGTGACCACCACGGTCTCAACATTTTTGCTCATCCTTCCTCCCTCCCTTGCCAATCAGAGGTCAACCAAGGATAATTCTGAGATGGTGGGCAAGGTTATTCCACCCACACCAAAGAAACTGGGTTTGAAGCTAGAGTGGTCATACAGGGGCGTCATTTGTTGAGCACGGAGGGAGTTTCCCTCCTCCCTTGACCCTTGACCTTGATATGAACTTCCTCCACCACAAATAATCAATTCTGATATCCGTGCCCTACCTCAATTCCAATAAAATTTTTGATTGAGCTCTTTTCTCAATTAATTTGTCTACATCCGAGACATTTGTATTGATGGAGGAGAACAGCTGTGTTATTGACTGAGGGATGAAGGATAGTAGAAGTGGGTGGATGGGTGATGGGGGCTATTAAAATAGTTAATTGTTGTTGTGATTAATATTAAGTCTGTGATTATTATTATGTAGCAGCAGAGGGAGAGGTGTGAAAAATAGAGTTGGGCCTCACCACCACCACCACCACCACCTGCTTTGCCTCACTCGACTCCCTTAATGACTACTTTCACACAGTTCATGCTGAGGGGCAGTCAGAGATCCGCAACGCCACGGTCACCACCACCACTAGGTCAGCCACGAATGCTGAACCTTACCCTCCCCTCACCAGGACCATCCCAATTAACCCAGATGAGGTGATGAAAGGGAATGAAATAAAGTTCATGGGGAAAAAATGATGCTATAAATTTACACCTTGGGTGGATATAGTGAGCGTGGTCTTTGGTTTTATTAAAGTTTCCTTCATTAAATACATCA
>JAQIWC010000380.1:0-10132 GCA_034694605.1 Folsomia penicula | reverse complement strand
AATCGTTTGTATTGGAATGAAGTAAATCAAACAAAGCTTAGAGTTGGCAATTACACGTCACTCAAGCAACATATTGATTCTATGGGTGACTTTGACGGTCCGCCTGGGACACGTGTCATTTTGCCATCCTCATTCTTGGGAAGTCCAAGAAATATGCAACAAAATTATCAAGACGCTATGGCTATTGTTCGTAAGTACGGCAAGCCTGATTTATTTATTACAATGACTTGCAATCCCAAGTGGAAAGAAATTACTGAAAATTTACAACCTTGGGAAAGATCTGAATTTCGCCCAGATTTAGTTGCAAGAGTTTACAATTTGAAGTTTGAAGAGATGAATACCGATATCTGTAAAAGAGAAATCTTTGGACCAGTCGTGGCAAAAATTCATGTAATTGAATTTCAAAAACGAGGACTTCCGCATGCCCACACTCTGTTGATATTGGAACAAGGTCATAAATTGACGGAAATTGAAGCTGTAGATCAAATTATCTCTGCTGAAATTCCGGATAAGGAAGAAAATCCAGTGCTATTTGACATTGTGACGAAACATATGATCCACGGTCCATGTGGGGAGCAAAATCGAACTTCCCCATGTATGGATTCGGTTAAAGGATGCACAAAAAACTTTCCAAAAGAGTTTCAAGAACAAACAGTTCCAAATTCAAACGGCTACACCCTTTATCGGCGCCGTAAAACTGAGCCAATTATTGTCAACAAAAAATCAATTGACAATTCATGGGTTGTGCCATACAATCCTTACCTCAGTCAAAAATACAACTGCCACATTAACGTGGAACATTGTGGTTCTGTCCAAAGCGTTAAATATTTATTTAAATATTGCTACAAAGGACATGATTGTGCAAATGTGGAAGTCCAAGAAAATGGCAAAGCCATTAATGAGTGCAAAGAGTTTGCTGACTCAAGGTATGTAAGTGCACCAGAAGCAATTTGGAGACTATTTGGCTTTCACATGCACGAACAAAGCCATACAATTCACCGATTAGCAGTGCACTTGCCCGACTTTCAAACTGTCTATTTTGAGCCTGATAAGCTCCAGCAGTCACTGATCCGATCAGAAAGGGCTGAGACAACACTGACAGCTTGGTTTATTCTAAACCAAAAAGTGCCTGAGGCAAGAAAGTATTTGTACGGTGAAATTCCGGAACATTATACGTTTTCCAACAATCAATGGAATCCACGCCAACGTGGCGGAGAGAAAACAATTGGCAGAATTTATGCTGTAAATATGCAAGACACCGAAAGGTATTTCCTTCGTCTGCTTCTCCTTCATGTCCCAGGAGCTATATCTTTTGATGATCTAAAGACAATAGATGGAGAAGAACATGACACATTTTTACAAGCCGCAACAGCATTAGGCTTAGTTGAAAATGAAGAGATTTGGGATGCTACCATACTTGATGCAGCAATTTCTCATATGCCAAGACAGTTAAGAGAGCTTTTTGCTTTCATTTGCATCTTTTGTGCTCCCACTACCGCCTCAGGTTTATGGGAAAAGCACAAGCAATCAATGACTGAAGATTATGCAGTTCATATTGGTCATGATGACAATTGTATTGATTGTGAGAATTTGGCATTGAGAGATGTTCAAGAGACATTGGTCTTGCATGGTAGATTTCTTAACCAATTTGGTTTAAGAACTCCTCCTGCAGACTTACCACCAAGTGTCCAAGAGCTGTATGATCAAAGAGTTGAACAAGAGCTATTTGAGGAAAAGCATGCTTCTCTCAATTCTCAACAAAGAACAGCTTATGATGCAATAATGGAAGCTCTCAGAGATCCTTCCCAGAATATCCCCAAGTGCTTTTTTCTTGATGGACCTGGAGGTAGTGGTAAAACCTACCTTTACGAAACGCTCTTAAGCGGAATTCGTAGTACAGGTGGAGTTGCTCATCCTTCAGCATCCACAGGGCTTGCTGCTATGCTTTTGCCAGGTGGAAAGACTTACCACTCTTTGTTTGGCCTTGGTGCCAATATAACTGAGGCAACAATTTCAAGAATTAGCCCGTCCTCCAAAGAGGCACGAAGCATTCGTGATGCAATGATTTTGCTATGGGACGAATCAACAATGGCATCATGTCATTCGTTGAATACTGTAAACAGACTGTTACAGGACATCTGTCAGAATGGTGCTCCATTTGGTGGCAAAGTGTTTCTGCTTGGAGGTGATTTCCGGCAAACTTTGCCTATTGTGAAACATGCCAAAAGAGCTGCCATTGTCCAATCATGCATAAAGTACAGTCCTGTGTGGAGGCACTTTAAGCAATTTAAATTGTTCAATAACAACAGGTCAACTGACCCTGAATTTAGCCAATGGTTGCTAAATATTGGTGATGGAGTAATGACCAATGATGTAGGCCTTCATGAAGACTACATTGAAATACCAAGTGATGTGCTCACTGATGATCTCATCACAGAGATATATGGAGATAAACTTGATCCTAACAATGTGAAAGAGTTTGCTAACAAAGCAATATTATGTCCCTTAAATGTGGATGTATATAAACTCAATGAAAAGATTTCAACTCTTTTGGAGGGTGAGACTGTGACTTATCTCAGTGTTGACTCAATTGTTGACGAAACTGAAACAGATAGAAGGAATTATCCTATCGAATTCCTGAATTGCATTCAAATGTCTGGCATGCCACCTCACAAACTTGACTTAAAAGTGGGTGCAATTGTCATGTTGTGCCGAAATCTTAAGCGTGGCTTATGTAATGGAACAAGGCTCATTGTTAAAGAATTAAAGCCCCATGTTGTCGTGGCAGAAGTCCTTACTGGATCTGCATCAGGTCAAATTGCCATGATTCCAAGAATTAAATTGGCTCCTTCTGAATGTGACCTTCCATTTACACTTTCGAGAAGACAATTTCCGATCGTGTTGGCCTTTGCAATCACTATCAATAAATCACAAGGCCAAACAATGGACATGGTTGGTATTTATTTACCAAAACCTGTATTTAGTCATGGACAATTGTATGTCGCTTTGTCACGTGTGAGAAGTCGTGAACATGTAAAGTTACATATTGTAGAAGGCCCTGAACAAGGACGACTAATTGAAGGTTCAGAGAGAACGTTTACCAGAAATGTCGTCTTCAAGGAAGTCTTTGCAATTGACAATTAAATGTAAACCGAGCTTGCGGTGGCTCATGACAAATGTACCGTCAGTGCTCTATCTAATTAATGAGTTAGAGCCAGTGGGGCAGCAATAAGAGGGGGTTCCACGTACCCTGCCCTGGATGGGTTATAATTATAGTTATAATTCAACTAACGCCTCTTAATATTGATTTATATATGCACTTATATTTGAAATAGAGACTAAGGTTTGCCAGCGTAGCTGGCATGCTCCGCTAGTTGCTCATAAAAGAACAATAAAATTTGCCATTATAGTGACTCTACTCTGCAACCATGCTTAATTTGCACGCACTGGCACTACATATTTTAACGAATAAATTATGCATCCATTTTCCAGTGGTAGTATCAATGCACATATGTAAACCACATTGCAATTATAATAACATTGTAATATTTTTTCTTCCTTTTTGAACACAATAAGCCTTACTTGCCTTGGAAAGATTCATAAACCCAAGATTTCTTGGAAGGAACCAAGGCGGATTAGATAAAATCCCAATTTATTCTGTGAATTACGTATTTTACATTTCTAAATCCAAGCCCCAGCACTGACTCAGATCTCAAAAATTATGCACGAAAGCATAAAAGAATTCTTTTTTTGGTCTGAGAGTTCCTTCATATAATTAGATCATTAGCATTTAAAACTGTCATTTCACTCTCTCTCTCTTTTTCTCATATTCCTTCGCACATTTTATTCTCAAAAAAAGATTTTTTGACGATTTGAATAGGTAAATTTGGCCAAAGAAGAAGGCAGAATGGCATCCGGACTTCACTTAACCATAGGGTGGAATATTTTTGGAAATGAAAAATCTCTGTAATTTATACAATTCACGGCACGTTCTCCAGCTCCTAACTTTGCATATGCAAACAATCAGATCAAACTTTGAGAAAAGATCAAAACCAAAATGAAAATTTAATTTTCCCAATACCCCCTTCCTTCCCATATATTTAAGTCCAAAAAAGCTAATAAAAAGTCTTCCAGTTTCTTGTTCATAAGTCAACAAGAGTAGCACCATGACCTGAGCCAGAGTAGGGTTTAATTCAGATGCAAAAATATGCGCCTAGCTGTCAGTTAAACATTGAATGAAAGATGGCTTAGTATTTTGCAAGGCAAATACATGCACACTTGCTTTTCTTGATACTCTGGCCCCCCATATCAGAGTCTTCCATAGAATATCATGGAAGACAAAGGAGCCAGGGAACGAAAGTTGATTCTCATACAAAGTTTTCTAAAAGAGTGAAAAAAGAGTGAGAGGGATTGTGCTAGAAAGTGTGGGCATGCAGTTGGTCCTTGGAACCTTGGTCCAAAAAGTTATGAAAAAAAGTCAAAGATCATATCACACCACCACAGCCATTGGGATAGAAAGAAAAGTACAGAAAAAGTGTAGAGTTGGAGAAAAAGAATGCAAAGTATAATAAAAATGTGCCGAGATTCCTTTCGTGGGGTGGTAAGGGTGGAGGGAAAGAGTTTGTAAAAAGAACTCTCACATTTATTTTTCTGTCCCAGAAAACTCGTTTTGGGTGCAGAGGAGAGAGGAAGAGGGAGAAAGAATGAAGAATCTCGTGTAGCTGACAGATGGAAGGATGGAAGAGGAGAAAACCGTCTGGCAGATGAAGTATCACTTCACAATTTTGACACAAAACTATTCCACTTACTTTCTCCTTCTCTGCCTCTCTCACTCTGTCGGATAAGAAATTGATACTGGACACAGATTCAGAGACGGTTGACTTGATCTGACGTGACGCTCTTTATCCTCACTGGCTCTGCTGATACTTTCACTTTGTTTGGGTGGAGAAAGTCATCCAGCAGATGCAGATGAAGAACAGAGTTTCGTTCCAGACAGGGGCACCCAACTGTTTTTCAGTGAACAGTTGAGTCTAAAAAATATGGTTGATTTTCTACAGCATTGGGAAGCAAAATCAAAATTCATCATGAAATCAAAAATTGGGCAGATTGTGTACACATGCAATTTTAAAAGTCTTTTTTTAAAAACTTGCCCCTAAAAACCACCATCTATCAAACTTGTCGGAAGTTGGAAGAGTTAATTTTAACTGTCAGGAAAGCCTGTGTGAAGCTATGACATTGCCAGGGTCGTATCATCTGCCCACATCCTCAACAATTCTCTCTCTTTCTAGACATCAAATTTAATCTCGATTCTCACTCCTTCCATCGCATGTGGATGTGGATGTGGACGAGACTTTTGTCTTGAAGTGCTACAGAGATTCCTGCTGTAGATGAGATTTCAAGTTGATTGAAATAGGCTTTTGTCCCTTGGATTTCGTGAAAGACATGGGATATACATATACTCGTCTGTATATAGTTACACATAACCGTACAACTCTTGACAGTAACCTCAAAGTTGTACGCTAATGACGCGAGCGATGTGATATTCTCAAACTTTATTACATGTGACACACATGCATGAATTGGCAGCTTCTCGTTAAGGTTAGCGTTAGTTGGTTCGTAACTTGTTAGAGTTTTGAATTCGCCCTTTGTTCTCTTGGAGTAGTAATTATACCAACCTAAACCAATGTTCAATCAAATGTTGGATTCAATTCCACGCATCAGTCAGTCAATCAGTCAGTTTGTAAAAGGATCTTTCTCTCTCCTCGCCTATTGGAGTGTCACTCAACACGAACGAAGCTGTATTATTCAGTTTAATTCAATATCGTCTTCCTTTAAAACTTTGGACGTAACTTTGTAACATAAGGTGATATAAAATGGCATATAATTAAGCCTCGGTTTGTGATGTGAACAAAAACTTGTGATGTTGCAAATTCACGATCCTGATTTGGTATACGAGAGTTCATTATTGACGAGTCTGGTGCTGTCTCATATTGCCTCCTCTTCCCATAATACCACATATGTATGTATATAGGGCTTTATGTAATGACCGGACAACTGTGACAAATCTATTAGTCTCAGTCATATATACGCGTCACATTCACAATTTGAGATGAATCTAATGGTTGATTGAGGAATGCCAATTCGCATAAAACGGAACTTTTAGATTGAACGTCAGAGATCAGGAATAAGGCTCATATTCAGACAGACCTTCGTATTTGTGGTAATAATAATAATAGAGGTGGGTAGGCTCCTCTTTGTGATTAATTTTTGTCTAGTCAGTAGTCATAAATGTGATAAAATGGGCCAACATAATGGGAGAGTAATGAAAATGAGAAAGTTAAAGTGGATTGTGCTTGTGATTACAGGTTTTGGCGACATATATCACCCTCGTGTCGCTGGACACTGCGACAGGTCGTTCGCATGGACTGAAATATCAACATCATCACAGCCATAACCGTAATCATCATCATCACCATCAAAATCACCCCACCTCTTCACAGGGTGACCCCATCAACACATCCGGAGAAAATCAGGAGAGGAACGCCGTTCCAAAACAACAACATGTGAAACCCACTCTGGCCTCCTCATGGCGCCAGTCTGATGAGGATGACTACGAGGATGAAGAGGACGGAGGCCCCCACGCCTACCTTATGACCAAAGGTGGGAGGAAGGACACCCACAAAAAGTCATCCCCTTCCTCCTCGGCTGAACGGGTCACGGAAGATCAAACTCTGACCACGGCATTTGAGAAACATATGAAGCAAGGCTCAGGGAATGTGCATGAGAGGAATTTTGATGTGTATGCATACCAACTTCCTTCGGATCTCTGGTTCATTGTCAGGTACTATAAAAATCAAATTAGGAATTTCTCCAAAGCACAAGAAAATTAACGAATGGATAAAATGATTATTCTTGTATTATTATTGTTACAGATATTCCAGAAATGAAGATGGGCAGGTGGAAAAGTACATGTAAGTCGTCAGTTAATTTAGTATAGACTTTTGGGTGAACTTTAGTCAATTTTTACAAGCCAACCAAACATCTCGCCAATTCCTGCCTGCATGACTAAATTAATGCATGCATGTAGCTAAATTTCCAGTAATAAATCTTTTCTTGCATGACCTAAATTCCAAAATAAATGTCCAAGCAGCTAGAAGCAAGATTTAATGATCAATTCAGCAGAGTATGTACAAACTATCTCTCTTCTTAAATACATACATGTGTGGTTCAGTGTAGTCAGGCATCCGCTTTATGGAAATGAAATGAAGCACACAATCCCATTAATTTTCGCCTTGTTTTACTTGTGGTTTTGCAGGAATGTAGTTGACAGCTTTACAAATTATTTGGAAAGATTGGAGGGCAAGGACGACGTTCGCACGGTCTCTGTAAATGTCAAAGGAGTGTAAGATTTTTTTGTTCATTTTTTTGTACATTTGATGCTGGGACAAAGTGAAACTGTAGTGAATAGGTATGCAGCGGTTCAGCTGGAAATTAGTTCAGTGAGGTTGATGTGTAGTTAGGAAGTAGTCAAAAACTTGAAAAAAATTGAAAAATTCAAAAAAATGTCAAAAAAAAGTAACACAGACCCTCTTATTAGTACAACACAAACATTAAAAAGACCTAGTCTGATTCAAAATCCAAGTGATTTCAAAAAGAAGAAGAGTGAAGTGTTGAGTGAAATTGAAAAGAAAGTCGTGTTTTTGTGTCAAAGTAGGAGTTCATATAAGGTCCAGTTTTGGTTAGTCACTAACACAAACAATTTATCTTTGAGGGTGACCACTTTGAGTCCCGCAGTTGGGAACATTTGTCCAACTTATTCTAAAGTGGAAGGGAAGGAAGGGACTTACACATACAAACATAATCCCGGTGTTGAATTTATTTTACTTTATGAAGTGACTTTCACTGAAAAACAAAATAGTGTGAATCATGCTGCTCAAGCTGCAGCCGAGGCGTATTCCTTTTTGATTTCAAGATTATGGCAGTATCAGAACGGATGTGACCCAGAGTCCTATTTACCTTTATTTGAGGGGAGCCAAAATACAGAAGTATCTCATCATGCGCGTCACTGGGAAGGCACAGGAAAATTAGTAAATGTCCTGAACAAATTATTTTCTTATGATTGCTTCCAAATTGTAATCACTACTGCATTAAACAGAGTGTTTAGGAAATTAGACATAACATATTATCGGTTTTATCCCGTGAAGTGTAACAAACAATCACTTGAACTTTTTGCTGCTTCACCATCATCCTACCAAAAATCTCCACGAATCAAACAAAGGACACTAAATAAAATAAAGTCTTTTCCTTGTCGTTTCTGCGATAAAGTGTTAAATTCTACCGTAAGTTTGTCCGTACATCTTGGAAGGCATCACCCCAACGAAGATAAATTAATCTGCGAAATTTGTCGTAAAACATACATTTCTCCTGAAGCTCTGCAAAAGCATACCGATTTACACTCCCTCGAGATTGAATGCCCTACTTGCCTTGTACCTTTCACCACTGCAAACGGAAGGCTCGATCACATCAGGAGAAATCCCCAACATGGACCACTTGGATAAAGACCTTAAAACTGTCAGCGTCAAACCATCCACTCACTTTATTATTATTATCATTGTCATTATTTAATTATTATGAAGGCTACTACCTACTAATAATGAATTATTCAATTTCAGCGAGACTGTTTTCCGATTAACTCCAAAAAGGAAACCAGACAACAATTGAGAGAAGCGTGAAGGAGGGGTGGATGGAAGGAAGGAAGAACTGATACAATTCCCTGCTAAGAAATATCCTTATATCACTCCATCAAGGATTATATATTATCAAAAGTACAACACCAAAAACTAATTAGTTGGGCACTTATGTAATTCTTGTATTGTTATAAATATACCTGCAATTATTAAAGAAATATAAATGCTATATGTATGATGTTGAAACTTCCCATTGATAAAACTTGGTACCTTACAATTTATTGACTTGAATCACATCACAATTTCATGATTTGCAATTTTGTTTACGAATTATTGATTTTGATTCTGAAATGCCTCAAATTACATGTCATTCAAAATTTGACTTTTTTATTGATTTCAGCGATATCATTCTCATTCCATATGCATTGTTACAAATTAAATTAAATTATAATTACACGAGTTGATTAATTCTTTAATAGACATAGAGCATAATTTGCATTATTAATGATAACACGGTTCCTCTTACACCAGTGTAGAAATTCTTGGACTAGTAACTAGAAAAATAAGTCTGATTATATTCAGCTTGCGAAAACAATCAAATCACATTCTAAACTTATTTCACTAAAGCTCGTAAAAGTCGTCAGACAAAGTCACCTTGTCCCCTTCCTTTTCGACTTGGAGTGAAATAATACATACAACAACCAAGGTATCAAGTCATTCAACAACTAAAATCATTTCATTTCAAACAGTAAATACTAATAAACACTACGTCAAGAAGGCAGAATGATACAGAACTTCAAATTATTACAAACTACAAATAGAAATTTTTGATAAGACACCTCCAAATGATTTGAAAACCTAAATAAATTCTAGTGATATATTTTCACGAGACTCTTTAAAATCGGGTCAGATTTGTAATAATATACATTACCAAACCTTAATAAAAAGTATATAAGTCTGTGAGACCAAATCATTTTGGAATGGTATATAAATTCCAGTATACGATGTCAAATACAATTGGACAAGTTTTACATGTAAAAAAATTAAATTGTATTCAAATCAAACAGTAAAGCTTCTTCATAATGTAGTTAATAATATGTGCATTACTAACGGCAAATGCAAAAACTGGGAATCATTTAAATATTGGCATACGAGGAGACGACGCATGAAGCTCTGAATTTGCGATCAAATTGTGTCTGCAAAAGAAGAGCAGCAATCCTAGGCAAAATTGAAAACAACTGACAAAGGAAACACAAAGGAGACTTGAAGAGTAGGTTTTACAAAAACACATGAAGGCATCATTATTAGAAAAATTCTATCTTCTGCTATCATCCAGAAAATTGTATATAAGCAGCAATCAACTAATACTGATGTGAACCAACTCGCTGGCTAAAATTAAACACATACTTTTCCAATCATTAGTTTACCAATTGAAACAAGATAAT
>JAQIWC010000379.1:0-10141 GCA_034694605.1 Folsomia penicula | reverse complement strand
TCCATTTTTTAAGATGTGAAGTTTTGGGATGAAACAGGTAAAAACTGAAACCTTTTTCTATCCATAGACAGTCATAATTCTAAAGGCCAACTCCATGAGCTGCGTTTGACCATAAATTCCTTGTCAGTGAGTCATAAAATTGGACCATTAGTACTCGTAGACCAGTCATCATGTCATCATGGTTTTGTTGTTTGTCCGAATAATTTGCAAGTAGAAAAACCGAGCAGAGTGATTTTTGCATGCACGCATATGTATGCACATGGTGATACTTATTCGGACACGAACTGAACTTGGGGATCACGTAGTTTGGATAATAACACAGACAGAGAAATATAAAACTGCTCCAGTTCTTTACGAGTCTCATTTGAGTGTAAATATGTATGGACAAAATCCAATCCATTCCATCCCGTCGGACGGAGTGGAAAGTAAAATTATTCTATGGGACTAAAACTCACTCGTGCTCTGACGGGTTGTTGCTCGTCTCATGCAATTCTAAACCTAACTCAACCTAACGCACTGCTGTCTGTCTGTTACAGGGAACCCCACAGAAAAGCCAGAGTTTTGAGCAAAGCCCGTTCAATTCCTCTTGGAAAATCCGTGTGAACGCATCTCCACTCCGCGTCCTCTTCCTCCCTCATAAATACATCTACCTTTGGGAGATTTACCAAACCAGAAGGAAGCAGATTGACATTTCCGAAAATGTAAAGATTTGAATTTTAGACATAAGTAAGAGTGCTGCGAAGCCAAACTGAAAAGTCAGGAAGGAGTCACATTTCGCAAAAATCCGGGAATTTTGCTAGACTCGTGCAAACAGAAGAAATCAACTTCGATTCTCGTCGGTGGGTGTCTATAGACTGCACTTGGTGACTTTATCCTGTGCCAACCTATCTTCAGAGGTAAGCTGCTGAAGAGAGACGGAGACAGGATGACCATATTGACTCGACTTGGATAAATGGAATCACAGCAGCCAAACATGAAAAGTGCACGACGAGTTTGTGTTTAGTTAGAAACGGATACCTGGCAGTGGAAAGAGGGAATGACACTGTAATAAATATCCCCAACCAGTTTTTTACTTGCCAGTGTCAGACAGTGAGTCCGCTCAGTTCTCAAAGTTGAGACTTTGACTGAGATTTTGGTCACAGTGCATTGCGTACGTTCACCGGACGGACTGGTTTTGTTTCAAACCTTTAAAACCACACCACAGTTTCATCCGAACCTCTTTTGATTCATTTGTGCTCACTACAATTTGAATTCATCTTGATTCAAAGGGACGAAAAAAAATAAAAGCAATAAAAGTTCCATCCTGGCATTTACCTCGTATAATTTTACTCTACTTAACCTTTGTCCAGTGTTGGATATCCAACCCAACTCATTTGTGCCTCACAAAGACCATCAAACAAGGGATTCAATTGAACCAAAGAGAAATAAAAGAATAAAAAAATTTGTAATGGGTGAAACAGTTGACGGGAACTGTATAATAAACCCATTTATAATCTATTGGACGAGAGAGAAAGAGTAACCAAAGATAAGAAGAGACCAACACGCGTCCCTCCTGCTGTGTCCTGGAAATTCTGCGGTGTGTGGAATGGGAATTATGAAACCCGTCGGGAAAAGATGTTTGGACCATTGAATCTGAATTGAATCACTGCTTACTGGTTACACTGGGTTGCCTCCAGTCAAGGAAGGATTGAGGAGTTTCTTTTCGGTGTTTTCAGTCTCCATTTCTACATCTCATCTCCCGTACGGACCAACTTTTAAAACTTTTAAAAGAATTTGTGAGGTGAGCTGATCGTGAGTGAGACTCGAGTTTTAGTGTGTTCTGTAGATCGGGAGGAAGAGAAAAACAAGTCATAAAAATAAAACCTCGGCTGGATACAAACAGATGACCACAGGAAGAAAAAGAACCAAGCAATTTAGATACTCTTACAGAGTGCCGATTTGTAGAAAACTGCAGAAATCAGCAGTACATCACATATTTAGATCCATGCCGGCAAAGAAAGCCATTAAAATTTCTTGAATATACCTCCACCACGGCAGAATAGCAGATGAAGGCAAAGGACTGGGATGGATGAAGGGGAGACTGAACATGGGATGATGAGATGAGTGAAAAGTCCTTTATGCACCCAGCCAACCAAGCAAAAACAGATAGACACGTCGTGAGACAAAACGAACGAACAGAGGATGATTTATGTACGTTGGTCTGGAACGGAAAAAAAGTGTTACCGTAATTTAAATAAAGGGGTGGTTCTCTGAGAAGGAGTGCATTGTTGTTGGTGTGTTTCGTGTATTTATAAAGTTGTAGGGTTGGATGAAATACCGACATATATTGTGCACCTGAAAAGAAACAACTGGATTTAGTGAATTTAAATAAAGCAGTTGTACAAACTTGGTGAGTGTGATCATTGATCATCATAACAAAAGTGCCAGATATTGTTGCATTTGATTAGCAAGAATATGTCATACGGATATTGAAACCAATTTGAATTATCTGATATTGATTATCACGCACTATTGATTCTCATCGTCTCACTTTCCCATCTTTTTCCTTAACCTCTTTTTGCGAGAACCAAGCAGATGTCCAATACTGTAAATTATTGAAGTGTTTGATTCGGGAGCCTAATGTAATGTAATGTTATTCCTTCCAGAAGGGAAATGAACCTAGAAATGAAATAATATCTATTAAAGGATTGATTCCTCAAGATATTCTCTCTCACAACTCGCATCTCAGTGTTAATATTGGTTTTCCACTGGTTTCAAGCTTTTAAAACCTATTTACTCAACTTCTCACTGAGTGGCTTATTATTACTTGCATTAACGTGTATGCACAGCGTCAACAAGGCAAAACAAAAGTATGCAATCGTCTCATTGGGATTGAACAATGCAAAAGTTAGCCACTACAAACCGGCAGAATGATTTAACTCACTCCTGAGACTCCACATTATTGTTCTTCCTCTCTTGTTGTTGAACAAGTTCTTATTCGCCTTCTCCTCAACCACAATTAAGATTTCAAGTGATTGGTCGCCTGTCCAAAGATAAGAAGGAAAAGAACCCAAGTGAACGCAATGCAGAAGCTCCTTTCTCGACTTTGTTATGACATCAACCCTTAAATTGAGATTCAAAGTTAAATAAAGAAGTTGCAGCATCAATACGTGCCGTACAACGTGTACAACAAACAACAAATTATAAGTTGGTGCAGTGGTGGTAATGAGAAGATGAGAAAAGAGGAAGGAGTGGTAATTGCTAACCAAACTTGGAACGAAAACGAAATATTGGACTTGTAATTAGAGAGTCTGGCATGGATTTGGGGGCATGATTTGTCAGTTGACCACAGAGTACAATACTTACCTGGCTCGCTGGTTGGTGCTCCAAGCTCCAAGTGAAACATAAAATTAAAATTACGGCAGCATCTTAATGAAATCCTCAGACAAGCTTGTGTAAATACGTATTATGTGGTTTAATTAAATATCTAAACTCGGTTCTGATCGATACAGTTTCATTTAATAAAAAGATCTTTGGCTTGTATTCACTACAACCGGTGAGGATAAATACATGTCATTTACACATTCCCAGAGTGCGAAAGTTTTAAGAAGTGAGTCGAAAGAGTTTTGACGATCAAAGTTTGAGTGTATCTCACTCAATAAGAGATTATTTACTACATTAACACCGTCTCAAAGTGGAAACCAAATATCGGAGAGAGAGTCTAATAAGATAACGACTTAATTTTATACAATAGATGCATGAACATCAGACCAAAGTAGATAAGAAATACATTTTCCACTTCAAAAATGGCAAGTATATCCTCTTCAGACGAAAACTATCCTCAACGACTTCGTGACTTGGAAGACGAGGAAGGTTCGATAGTGTTTCAGCCCCAAAATCCATACCCCAGAGAAGAATCACAGGACCAAGGAAAAAAATCATGTAAATCCAACTGCATAAATGGAAGTCTGGTAGCGTTGAAGACACTCCTATTCATCTTTTATGGAGGTAATGCAATCCTTAATCTCGTAAATCTTATTCAAAAATAATGACATGCACTCGAGTCTTTTCTGTTTGAAATGGAAACCGAATTGGCATGCAGTAAGGAATGCAATAAATGAGAATTATACTTGCATGCCAATACACACTTGGGTTTATCTCGAGTGTTTCATTATTAAATATTTCGGTACATGCATAATTCTATTTATGTATTATCCACTCGGAATTGAGAGGGCTTTATCTGCCGGCATACTTGTGTGAATCATAATACAGGAATGACAAACGTTTTATGCATTTAAACATTTCATTGAATTCTTGATATGGACAAATTACCATTTGAGGACTTAACGACTTAAGCAGATGCCTATTTTTACATTTCTTTGAGATTTCTTTTGCCAATTGGATGTTAGTTTTAAACGATGTCAATGAATCAATCTTAAAGAAAGTATAATATTATTGGAGCACATGCAAACCTGGAAATGCCATATTTCCAGTGACCGGAATATATACCACCAACAATTTTGCATTTATGTCAGAAGCTAGAATAATTTTTATGCATTATGTACGAGTATTTACTTAATTCATTCATCTTCCTGCTAGGAATTTATAAATACGTGGAGATGATGATCATGAAAAAGCCATGATCATTAGTGGGTGGGATGAACCTTTTGCAGCCGAGTAATAATGGTGCATCTGTGTACTTTTGGAATTTAACAATTGAAATTTGAATCTCAATTGCCAAGATGCAAATCATCTTTCCATACATTGACTGGCACTTTTCTGGGTTTTTGCATTGTCACTCAGTTTTTGGCATCTTTTGTGATTTGCAAAAGTTTCATACTCTGTCATGTCTGAATCTCTGTTTAATGAAATTACTTGTCGTCCCACGTAAAAATTAGAATATCATTCTTATTAAACTGTCTACTTGGAAAATTATTTTTGAAATCCAGTCGTAATAATTTTTGTTCTATTCTCATTTCACTTTTTTTCTGAAACTATAAAAACCAAACCAAACCTCGCACTTTGCTTCCCATAAGCGTTGCTTACAAAGTAATATCGAACTAAAAAGTGATGGAGCATAACTGCATAAACATCTACTTTCGTGAAAAGATGAAGTCATAACGAGTGCATTAAAAGAGAAAGAAGCTGGGCCATTATGCCTGTAATAACTATCAAGAAACCGACATCATAGAAATCCATAATGATGATGCCGTTCAGACACAAAGCTGACGATGCTGACTACTTTATCTCGTTTCTAAGATGGGTCATTTTTTGTGAACTGTAGTCATTCAAAATTATAAAAATAATGACCTAATTAAAACTGTATCAACAAACACCAGAATGCAATGGTTGTGTTTAAATTTTTATTACACTTCTTAGAGACGCTTTCTCCAATTGGTCTGATACAGAACTTTCCTCTGATTTATTTTAGTCTCTCTCGACTCGAGAACTTCATCCGAAAATCAAGAGTGAATTAAGGTTTGCATTGTATATTTAGGTGTTGATTCTATTTCAGTCATGAATTTCTATTTCCTTTTACAGTTTTCAAGTGTACATGCAAAGGAGATGAAACAATAAATAAATGGAATGCTAATATTTATGTATTTTCTATGCATTTCAGGAATTGGAACAATTTCATCCTGGCTGAATCACACACAATTGTCTTCCAGATTCAGTGAGAGAGAAAGTCTTCTGATTTACGGCATCTCAGGCCTTCTTTCCTTGGCCACCCCCATTATTTTTGGGCTTCTCTCCGACAAAACAGCTCACCCAAGAAAGGCAAGTAAATATTTTGTTCTTTTTCTTACATAACTTGGCCAGTGCTTGCTCAGCTATTTTCTGTTAAACAATACCCACTTTTTATGTCACAACAAGAATTCCATCGAAATTGAAAGCCTGCATTAACGCGTATACTTTCGACCACAGTGAATACAAAAAGAAAGAAAACTCTTCTTAAGAAATCTTCAAGAATTTCTTGGTTTGTGTGGTTTTTGGTTTGGTTTGCACAACTCCATTTATCCCAGTCAAAATGCTTCGTCTGTCAATGTCAGGCCAAGCCTGCCTGTCAGCAAGACTGAACATCTTGCGTCGCGATGCTTGCTTTTCTTTTTCAGATTTGAAATACGTTTTCTGAATGTGAATCAGTTTCAAATGTCGAATGTTTAGTGCATGAAGAGCAGTAGATTTTACTTTACTGCAGATTAGTTGGTACTTTTTATTTAAAATGGGTGGGGTTTGACTTTAAAGAATAATATTCAGTGATGCAGCATCAAACGTTAACATGCCGATGTGTTCTGGATAGCAACAAAAATAAATAGATGGCAAATTTCTAATAACGAGCACTGTCAAATTGAGCATCTTTCTGTCTGATGACTCGGCATGTCATGAATATCTGACATAAACTAGTAGAAAATGAATGATGGACTTCCATCAAGAATAATAAGTATGGGACGCTTTGATGATATGTAATTCTTCTTCACCAGAAAAACGTCAATTAAAACTTCAAATCTGGATTCATTATTGTTATTAACTTGCGGAACGGGAGCGTTTTTCTACAAGGCATAAAACTAGTACATCCATCCGACGATGTGAAACAATGAAGGATTTTTTATGGGTGCTGTAAAACCATGAAATTAATGTGTTGCAATTAATTGGATTGCTGTCAGTCAGTCGACAGTAAAATTTTATTGGTTGGCAAATTGAGTTGAGGCCCAAATCTACATGATCAGTAGTCAGGTTTACTTCCAGGATAACCTAAAATGTAATCTGGATAATGTGTGGGAAGGCATATTCTGGAATTCGTTTTTATGATCAGTTATGGAAAAAATATCATCTTTTTTAGAGAGAAGGAAATTTTTACTAGTAAATTAGATTAGTATGTATTAAGCTGGACTGTTGGTATCTACCAGGGAAATATTTTTTGAAATTCTATGCATAGCATGCCACTAAACTTTGTTAGCAAATTCAATTTAATTAGATTTTCAGGGACCACACAAGGGTTCATGTACATATGCATGTACAACATTGCTTTTTATTGATCGCCTGAAATTTATTTTTAGTGCCTTCTTGCAAGCGAGGTGGGTCACACAATATCTGTAAATATAACAGAATTTACTTGAATATTTAAAGGGAAAGGTCATTTCGATTCTTCACGTCTCTAACGCCTTTCACCGGTCGTCCAGCTTATGTAGCATGTTGTGGGGTTTACCCAGTCCCACCAGAGTACGTGTTATCCTAGCATATTCACAGGTATTTTATTTGCAGCAATGATGAAATGGCGTGCAAGAATGGAACCGCAATTCACATGTACCTATCACCAACCCAGTTCTTTTGCCATCAGCACAAAGTTCCATATTTAACAAATGAATGCATTTTTATCAGGAAAGTTTTACGAGCCTAAAAATAATGTTTGTTCCACTTTCATGCTTTTTTTTGTTCAACTAACCGAACCAGCAATTGGAATTTTTCATGTCGATTTTATGAAATTGCAAATGCAACTTTTGTTTACGACTCAACAACAAATGCATGACATTTATAAATGATCCGACGAGCGAGCCAGGAACATGCCCTTTGGCTACAAATGCTGCAATGTGCATTCCAGAAATTTAGCTTAATTACTTTGTCGTACGACTGTATGTGTATCCTCCACCGAAAATTCAAGTTTTAAAAGCCATCATAATTCAACTCTGACGTTGATTCCAGTGCAATTTTTCTAAATTTCTACCCATCAACCACCATGGCTGACTGGTTGGCAATCAAGGGAAGCCACGATTACAATTAAACTTTAAGTACAACTGACTGGCAGGCAGTGGATTATGAAGCATGCAATTGTCCTTGATTTTTTACTCGATGAGCAAGAGCAATGACAACAATCCGACAATGAAACTGGCTTGGGATGCCTGTCTTTAATGCCATATTCAGAGAAACCAAAGTCAAAAAGTGTCATCATGTGGCGTGGTGATCTCATCTTCTTTCTGAAATTGTAGAGCACACAGCGACAGCAGTGATGATAATGGCTGAGTGAGCGAGGTTGTAAATAATCTGTAATTACCATCTTATGCCATTACATGTTCAATTTATTCAGATATTTACAACCACGCTGTGCCATAGTTTGGTTGGGTGGTCATCGGAGTTTGAAAATATTTCGTCTAGCGAATAGAATACTGATGCAGATTAAAAATTAAATTATTTAGTAATCGAATTGATTTAATTTGCCAATGGTTTAGATAATTGTGTGATTCATGAATTATTCCGTGGTGAGTCATATCATGTTTCACTTCTATCCCTCCTTACATAAATCCTGTCAAATTACTCTCATTTTTTCAAATATATCAGCAATTTCATGTCCTTGTGGGACAAATTCTTCAATGGATTATGAAGTAAGAAAAACAATTCGTGGAAGGACGAGATTAAAATGATTCAATTTTTTGACATGCGGTCTTGTGAAGCAGACTAATTTTTATGTGGACATGATAATTGAAGGCTGGCCAACGACGTATGTGCCCACTACTTATCGTTAGCTCTTCCACATATTAATTTTAACACAATAAACCACTAACTAACCAAGGATCACCTAAACTGTCTCTAATTGACGGCACTTTCAATCTCAGAAACCTTCTTCTCCTTTATACAAGTCAACCAAACCATCAATTTATGCATAAGAGGCGAATCAACTTTTCTCAACGTAACACTCGCCGGTTTGGTCCTCCTAACTGATCTCATTACTATTGTGGCTAGTTGCGGTTGTTGGTAAAGTAAAGTGAACCGGCGTTTTTGTTGGTTAAACTTGTTTCTTTATAACTCCATGTTCCATGATGGTACGGAATACAATTCATGTGATTGAGCTGATGAGCAGATAATGAAGGTGATGGGCTGTTCTGAAAAAATGTACGATTTCAAAGTAATGATCCGATTTTTTCCAAGTCGGCCCATACGGACCTTGCGACAAAAATTCCGCTAATTGATCAATTAGTTGAATCTTGAAGTTTGGTGGAATTTTCATCGATATGAAGTCTGACGAAAACTTATGTTTGATAAATCTGAATGTCTCAAATAAAGTTTTATAAAACATTATTCGCATTAATTTGGCATCGGCCCTTTCCTCATTTCTACATGGTTGTACGAAAAATATTCATCTCTTTCCATCCAACACGGCATATCAATCTCGACATATTTTCTATTGTTCTGTTTACCCATTGTATGATTTGGTTTGGTTTGGTTGAGTGGCCTAACAAGTCTGTTAGAAATCTGCCAATTCAAACTCAACCCTACAAAAATATTGCATGCATACATTTATGCATGACTCAACCTTGGTTTACATGGGGTTGAAAGTTGTTGGTTGATTGGATTGGTTAAGAGACTCAAATGCAATGCATCCATTGATGTATCACAAGCACAACAAGTGCAAGTGCTTTACACGTCCAATTACTAAAGTACGTTTCATTGCGTGTACTCGTAGCAAAGGAGATGGTAAAATGTAAGGAATATATTCATCTGACTTGTAGGGTTCGAGTCAAAGTAGCATCTCACCTTAACTAAGTCGTGTCCCATCTTAAAGATCACCTGAGCTTGAGATGAGTAAGGTGGGTGAGGAATGGATGGAATGTGGTGGTGGAATGGCCATCTCATCTTTCTTCACTTACTCATCCATTCAATTCAATCCACATGGTCATGGCTGTCTCCTTTTAGCTGTCCATGCACCTTTCCATGAACATGAGCCTTACCTCATAGCACCACTTAACTTGAAAATATGCTTGCAAATCGTTGCAATAGATAAAAATAAACTACAAGAATCCAGTGATTATTGCTTTCATGAAACTTATGCAGAATTCTACCACACCTAGTAAAAGCTTGTAATATGAAGGATATTGTATTTTTTTTACTTCGGTGGTGGAATTAGACAATTCGACAATTTGAAGCGTTAGATGAGGCGAAGTCTGTGAGTTGATGAGAATTTGAAATGAGTTGAACTTGATTTGAAGTTGATGGTTTGTTTGTTTGTTGGATAGGGCCTCAGACCCGTCTTTATTTGTCTCATGGCTCCAAAGAACTGGAGTATACATAGAATGATGGCTTCCTATCCTGCTCAATGTATTGGCTTGGACATTCTTATTTGCCCCAAAATTTAAAATTTACGAACCACCGCCACCGGCGAGAGAGGAAG
>JAQIWC010000378.1:0-10142 GCA_034694605.1 Folsomia penicula | reverse complement strand
ATTCGGTGTTTTGCTTCTTCTTGGAGTTTACACACAAAAAATCTTGTTCAAATCAAGTCAAGTAATCAGAGTTGACACCACACCACACCGCGGATCAAAGGAAGAAATTCTTACCCTTGCATATGTAGATATCTGCACGGTAGTAGTGGTACTTTTTGGCAGTTTTAGGGTTTTCATAGAAAGAACAAAAAATACTTTGGAAAACTTCAAGAAAGATTGACTTACCCTTTTGTCTTGCATTTCTACGCACGTCCGACCATGTCTTGCATGTAAATTTAATGTATTGAGATTGCCATGCCCCTCTCTCCATCTCTCTCTCTCAATACAGAGGCATGGGAATGTATTTTAGGATGAAAATGCTAGGGCTTCTTGTCTTCTTTTATAAAATGTGTCTTTTTTATAAAAACCACATCACATTGCTAGTCATGTCATACCCCAGAAAAAATGCAGTCAAATTGACCTTTACGTGCCATTCCATTCTTAAGCTGGCTGGGAAAAATGGGCAATTCTGAATTGAATCGATGCCATAAATGATGGGATGGTGACATTATTACGTTACATCAATTGCTAAACCGATCAATTCAATGCTCTGTGACCAATCCATGCATGAATTTGCAATGGCGTCAAATTAATTGATGTCAGCTTCTCTCTCGGTTCAAATATCTGCCAATCATGGCTCGGTTGGGGGATGCAGTGTCTCTCTTCACTTCTCTTCAGATCCTTGATCTTGTACTCTCTCATCTGGATCTGATTTTCCCATCATCTTGAGGACATTTTATTTAAACAAGTTGGACAATGAGTCTGCAAATTCTTTTCCCTCGTAATTGACTTTAATTGGTTTAATTTCATCAACTTGGATTAGAAATGTCAACCATTGCTTAATTTAGCGGAAAACAAAGATTTGTACAGAACCTGGAACAAATGAAAGGGTTCACCTTTGCTCCCATTATGTGCCAACCATGACATCACTTCACTACACATAGAAAAATGTCATTGGTTTGGGTGGATGAAGTGAATGCAGTTGAAACTTGGGGAAAAAAGAACAAGAGCTTTTTTATTCTTCGTTGTACACTTGTACTCAAAAAGTTAATTTATAGTGCTTTGATAATCCGAAGCAGATTTAGTTGGGCAGGGGAGAGAGATGAGGCTGGCTGGTTGGTTAACGTTTCAAGTTAACCAGTGTAAGATTTAGTCACTTTGATTTTTATCTCTTTTGCTGGCAAACCTCATTCATGCCCAGGCATGCCATTAGATTAGGGCTTAATACATTATGACGACAACAGAGTACAGAGTGGTTTTTGTGGTATGCATGTTCTCACAACAAAAGGCACACCTCCTCCTCCTTCTGCCTGTCTTCTTTGTACAAATTTATTAACATGATTCTCTTGAGCCAAGTCAATCCCTCTGTCCTTACTTTGGTAGAATTAAAGCCAGAAACGCATTCCAGTGTCATTTTTTACGCACGATTTCCAGGCAAATAGGTGTAATTGTGATTTCATTTCAGCTCATGAGAGGATAAGATCATCACATCCTCTGAACATAAATACGTACATGCTTTACTTTGTCGGGTAGAAATGGAGGGATGAATTTGCAAACGGTAGCTTATACCAGTGGTAGAGCATGATGGTGATGATCACTGCACTTGCACACAGCTACTGCTTTGTTGTAAGCATTTTGCTCTGCTCACTTTTACAAATAACAACAATTTTGGATTTCATCCATAATTACACTTGTGTTTTTTAAACATTTCTCTACATGTTTTCAACCATCCATCTCTAGTTAAAATAAAACTCTCATTTTCCAACTAGTCTGTGTGACACGGAATAAGAGTCAGAAAAGCATTTCCTGCAGAATTTACGGGCAACCCATTTTGCTTTAAGTTGCCAGTTAAATACTTTTCATCTGCTTAAATTCCTGGCCCCAACTTTTGATAATTTCTTGAAGCATACTTTCAAAGAGTAAAAGTAAGAAGAATTAGAGATGAATTCATGTACGTACATTACTTGCATAATTTTAAGCTTACCTCCCAAGGCCCAAAGCAATAAAATAATGAATTAAAGAGAACATGATAAACTGCATTTACGTAATTGGGAGTCATTGTTTTTGAAAGAGCATAAATCCCTGATTGTCTTGGGCTCGGCAGAGCCAAAGCAAAGCTAACCGAACCCAAACCAGTTGAGCATGTTCATTCTCGAACCAAATCAACTGGATGAAATATTTTTTCCTTCTTTTCTTTCATCCTACATCCATCCCTCCTGCTTTTATCCATTCTCTTAAACTTGCTAGATAGATAAAATCCAAGTCAAATTTCTAGTTCAAAGAAAAACTGAGATTTGGCCGGCATGTATGTATGCATTGCATCGCATGGCATTGAGATCAAGCTCAACCACGAACCTAGGCGACCACAGTTCACCACACCACAAAGGCTGAAAGTACAACAAATCGTTGTAATAATATTCGTTAACTACTAATAAAATGTGAGCAAGTCGCACAGGTAGTTCAAGTTCTTACATATAATGACAGTCCACCTTCTAGAAGATTTACATTTATATGGGGCTCATCCACTTTACCTTGACTTAATATATGAAGGTGAGACTGGATTTTTTGCTGTTGAGTTGAGTTGAGAATTTGGTCCAATCCATCGACCATCCCAAAACTACACATACGCCACCATTCATCCTCATCTTCGTCGTAATCTCATCTTGCATAGTCTTTACGTAGGCAAGCCAAGGCACGAAGTGAATTTGGATAACGTAGCATTTAGGGTTGGATATAAGAGACAAGACAGCTTATTTTACAAAACATTCCACCTCGTTGTGTGTACGTTTTACGTGAAGTTATTCAAGTCGCCTAAAGGAGGATGTGGTTTTCAAGAGTTTGGTTCTGGTTTCAAACTTTGAGAGAATATTTCATTTCCTTCGTTCACCAACCAATCCTACAAATTTTCCGTGGCATGAATATCCTCCACTCCACCCCTCTCAAATAGTAGCCTGGTTAGTGTGGCTGTATGGCTATTGATTTGAGAAAAGTTTAATTGTTTGTAATCGCATCTTACTTCTTTATCCTTGAAGCACGTTCTAGTTCAATAGTAAAATTGATTGACTTTAAGGAGTGTGCACACCAGAAAAATATAATCCAGGTGCACTACACAGTAAGAGTGGTGCTCTGCCGTACGATTCAACACTGGAAAATACCCAAAAATTTCCAACCATGTGGACAGAGTAGTTTAACGGTACGGAGAAAAAAAGTCAAAGCTGTTATATGGCTTTCCTAGAATTTGTTACCAAATGAACTCAACCAGAAAACCTTAATGTTTTCACGTTCATTTTGTCCTCAGTTTTGGGCATGGGCATAATACAGAGCTGGTGTTATGTGCACAGTAAGGGACAGGCTAATTGTATAAATTGGATAATATCCATCCATAGTCAACTTGGACACACACATGTAACCATTGCTGCATGCTACGTAATAGGACCTTTACCAATTTCGGTAAATGGGATGAGGGATAAAATGTGTAAGAAAGCCATTACTACTGTCGGGTGAAGAAACACACCAGAGACAAGTATTCATGGTATTGGCTGGTTTGTATGCTTGTATGTACTGGGACATGAAACTCCCACATTAGTCAAAGTGTCAAACCACTCCGTTATTATTACATGTCTCGACTCCTTTGTACGGTAGAATATTATGGCTCTAAATTGCGTAACAAGGAAATAAAACAGAATTCGCCGGAGCAAAAGTGATGATTATTCAATTGAACCGAGCCCCATTTCTCTTCTTTCCCGTTCCGCATTTAATATCCTAAAAAGCCGAGTGAGCATAGAAATAAATGTTGCATAGACGGCCACTACTACTATTCCTGGTAGCCAAACGGAAAAACTGTCACATAACACTGACTACAGATTCACCACAGACAATTGAGTTACCATCCTCTTGGTAGAGTACGTAAGAGTAAGAGGAGGACAAAAAAGGAAATAAACGAAATAAGAACTTTACAGAAAACGGAAACTTGGTTCACAGAACGATAAACATGTTTCTTGAAAATGTCCATCCTTGGCAGGCCAAACCAAACCAAACTAAACCAGTAAAAGTTGTGCAAGAAATAGTGTTGAATGGGCAAAAAAAGATATAACAAGTTCAAACAATTCTTCAAGTTTCACACCCACAAAGTCTTTATGAATGCTTAGCTCTTTCTTTCTTCCTTACACCATACCACATGTAACCTTCTAATTTAGATGGGGATGGTAGATATGGTGCATTTAACATACGAACACAAGTTTGACACAAAATTGTTTTTAGGCTGATATAAGAAAGATATATGTTTAAATATGTAATGAAGATACACTACGCAAAAGGAAGAATTAAGGGATGGGTCATGAATTGTCCTGCTGGTGCTGGTGTGGTATGCTGCTGTTATGTTGATGTGTTGGATGGACGACGGTGGGTGAGGAAGAAAATTGAGCCCGTACAACTTATAGAATGAAGTTTTAACACACTAATGACTAATTAGTGTCAAAAAAGGCGTTAAAATTATTGCCAGGTCTGTTATGTGTCATTTACTCATATAATAATAACGTTCCTCTTCTTTTTTTCCTGCCAAGCCATCTCCCCTCCTTGACTCTCTGGTATGGTGGTTTGTTGTTAGTCTTACATTACTTTGTTTGGTTTACAAAAGCATCTATTTTAGCCAGAATGTATGTATTTTACTCCATCCATCGTTTTATAGGTACATGTTTGAAGCTGGTTGGATGTCTGTATCTACTTATTTTCATACCCCCAAAAAAATAATGGCTTCAAATTCTTCGCACAATTTATTACCTGTTTTCCTTGTCAGTATGTGATGGTAATGTGTGTGTGGTTTGTGTGTGTGTGTACGTAATCTGCAAGGGTAGGTACGCACATACATGCATATGTACGTATGTAGGTGCCTAAGACGGAATAAATGAATGAATAGATAGATGAATGAAGGAATGAATGAAAGAATGGCAACTCGCTCGCTATTTTTTTTAGCCATGCCCATCTCGGGAGTTTTCATGCCTTCCTTGCCACACACACACATAAAGGTAAAATATAGAAAAAAAAGTTATACGCAAAAGTTTTGCTTGTGCTTGAATTCTTTTTTGGGGCGAAGAACCAATTCGATTGTCCTTGTGCTGTGTCGGCGTTAATTCGCTCAGCTCAGCGTACATACATACACGCTGAATTGGTTGGTGTTCTATCCAAACATGGCAAGGACATTACCACTTTGTCTGATTGATTGCGTAGTGGTGGTGGTGGTGGAAGAGTTTGAAAAGAGTTTGGCTTGAGTTTACTCAAAAGAATAAATGCCCGGTGTATTCCTTCCTTGGCTTCGTATCTGCTTACTTGCTAAGGAAGAAGCTCTTGGATTGCATTGCAAGAGCTCGTCCGAGTTGTTTTTTGAGTTATTTGAAGAAACTCCATTTCAATCATTGCATGAATGGAGGGATGGATGGATGTCTTTTATAATATCCCTTTAAAAAGTGTTTGCTGCCTTTACTTTGTTCCCTGGTCTTGGTCAATACTGCAAATCTATCCAACGAACGAACGCCATCCGCAAGTGAATCCATTCATCCATCAACCATTTCAAATTACATTTTTCACTCTGGTTCAATTGAATTGAGCTAAGCCAACTTTTTTTGTTCAGAACCAACAAACCAACAATTTCAACTCTTGCCGTACCGAATAAAATCCTTAAATCTACCAAGGTATGTATGTACATAGCATTGATTATGCTATGATGACATGCTGCGTCGCTGTGTGTGTGATGTGCCTCAATACATGCACATATTTACATTCTTGTTCGTATTTTAAATTTCATGGAGTTGTCAGTAATTTTTTGCCCCATGTCGTAAAAGTGTAAAAGGATGTGAATGAAAGAGAGAGAAAAGTGACAGAGAACAAGCAATTCATGAAAGATATTATTTTGGGGCCAGAAAGGTTGCCAGTGCCAGGGCATCGCCATCGTTGCCCTTGCCTTGAAGAGCAGACCATTTCTTTGGATTACATTCTCTCCAAAAAAGATAAATTCTAATAGGTCCGTGTTACTCGTCCTATTATTTCTTTCCAACAACAAGTAGAGCACCAAAACGAAGAAACCAAACGAAATCCAAACCCAACTGCACTACGCTACGCTACAAACAAACCGACGAACAAAACTAAAGAAAGAAATTACGAGGAAAAGAAAGTGGTCGGGAATAGTAGGGCTGAATTTGGAACTATGTACCAAACAACTGCTGGTAAAGCAAAGCAAACTTCTTTCCATCGCCCAATTCAATTTCATGTCCAACTCCGGTCTGGTCTGGTGTGGTGTATGGCGTATTGTGTTGTGAGCCTTCTTTTAACACAAATGAGAGAAGAACTAGGGAGCGGATATTGGGAAGTTATGTTGTTCAACTAGTTTCTTATGTGATGTAATGGTCGTCGTCTTGGTCTCTTATGTATCCGTGCTCGACTATTAAGTTGGAATAGTTGGTTGTCTTTTATATTTGGTATACATATTTAGAACTTGTTCCTTGTTTTAGTTTTTCTGATTTGGTCATAGAGGCAGAAGGCATGGCATGGCATAGGCCTCTAAATTACTTAATAAACTGTAACGAACCCACAAAATTGTCCTGTTTAGAGCCAGACAAAGTCAACGGAACGCTGCAGAGATACTTACTTTTGTCAGTCTCCTGATATGTCACAGTTGTCCAAACAAATGTCTTACTTAATAAGAAATCTTGGTTATTTTGGACCATTTCACACAATCACCATAATATAGTCATCTCATGTGCAGTGCATGCATTTATTCCACCACCACGACCATGTGTTTGTATGTGTGTCTTTCAGACAGATTTAAAATTGAATGGGCTTTTCAACATGGTACTCGTTGACATTCATTTTATTTGCGGCACCAGTTTAATCTTTATTATTTTCAATTGTCTGTAAAGCTCAATTTAGATTTTGATACTTCAACATGGCTTAAGTGCAAACCAACATAAAAACCAATATCTAAGAAAGATCATTTTAGGCCGACACTTGCATAAATGGCAAATACATCCAACGCTATAAGATGTAATCGTCTTACATATATTTTACACAATATCATACCTCACAAGTAAGGGTTCGTTCATGCATCATTGCTCATTCATTCATTTGCATGGTCACCGGTTTTCAAATTCAAGGCCATGATGCCGAAGTCAAATCAGTTAGTTTGATTACACGGATCGACTTTTTTAACACAAAAAAATAACAATGGAGCAAGGGTTGTCTCGTACACACTGGAAATTTTCCCTCTTCTCTCCTCTCTCTCTCTCTTTATGAAACTGACACAGGAGGGACAAGACAGGGGCAGATAAATAGATAAAGTGACTTGGGGTTGAGTGAAAAATGAGTTGAAATCAGGCATTTGAAATTTAGAAAAAACCGCAGTTCCGGTGCCACAGAGCCACATATGTGTGTGCATTTCAAGACCTGGACACCTTTGGTCTGCCCTCCTCCTCCCTCTCTCACTTGGTTCTCTGTACTCTGCTCTTAATGTTCCAATCATGAATGGATGAATGACACTCACGAAACACAACTTTACGCAACTCGCACGAATGTACGTGAAAAATTGCGTGCAGTGCATTTCAACCCTGTCCAATGCCATCTCTCCCATCAGAGTCTTTCTCAGACTCAGCAATTTACCCATCGCTTGCATTGCGGAATAGCTGCTTTTTCAAACTCTCAACATTACATAACTTAGCTGAGTGAGCACGATTCAATTGAAAATGGAGATGTAACTTTTCTACACGGAATATTTTCAACCCTGTCGCATTTTCTTTTTTCTTCTCCTCCAAATTGAACGGATGAAGATATTTCAGTTCCAACCGAGTAGGTCGGGTAGGAGGACGCCAGAAAATATGTAACAGTTGGACTTTAAGCAAAAGTAAGCAACTATTTCCGTCACGAGTATGCATGCAAGGGAAGAAAGAAAGAAGCATGTTGGTTGAGGACCAGCAGAAATACAGAGCCAAAAGAAAAAGAAGAAGCGTATTTTTCTTCTCCTTTCGGCATGAACGGACGGAAGAGTTGGCATTTCGTGAATGAAATAAATAAATGAACGTAGCTTTGAGCCATGTACGTACACAAACGAAGAGGGATGAGTTTTAGTGCCGAGCAGAGGGGACCAAAAACTCCTCAACTAGTATTTAGACAAGGAATCTCTCCTCTCTCTCAAACTCCCCATTCATAAAAATATTGTCCTGGGTTAGGGTTGGACCGTAGGAAACTTATTACTTTCGTTTTATGTGCTCTCTATGTATGCCGTAGTAGAGCGGGGATGTCATTCAACAAAGAACACGTTATGGCAAAGTTTTTGTCTTTGGTTTGGGTTTACTTTTGCAGAATGCACTTGAATCTTTATCCATACCATACCAAACCATTGGTTGCGGAAATCCCCAACCAACTCTAACAAAACCATATCTCTCTTCCATTTGGAGTGGGATTATCTTTAAAAAAAAGAATGCATACTTACTCACACACACACACATGCAGGCCATGCTTTCCCATGGCCGCAGTTGTCGAGATCTGCTTTCAAAGTACCCTCAACTCAATCTCTTCTTTCCGTTTGCTCGTGTATTTATTTTACACAAACAAACTAAACAAAATCTACGCTCGTAATTTTGGCTTACTTCAACTTTCGACCATTATCATTTTATTACCTTCTTATTATTCAATTTTATACTTTGAGCCATTATTACCACTGGCATGCAGTTTTATTAAAGCTATAAAAATCAAGGGGTATGGTCTGACTTTCAAAACGGGCTTTTATTTAGATGAAGGAAGCTGAGGCTGAGGCTTCTAGGTCTGGTAAAAATTATTGAATGAGAGGAAATTGTACTTTAGACCAGGAGGAGGGCATTAATACTAAAAATAACAAAAGAGAGGCCACGTTTAGAAAAGTAAAGGCTTTGTTGAATTGGTAGTAAAATGAGGAAAAGGAAGGAAGGAAGGGACCACTCTCCTCTGGTCGTAAGTAAGTAAGTAGCAATAATGTATTGAAAGAAATACAAACATTAAAAGCAGAAAGAAAGAAAGAGAGAGTAATAAGACTGCCACTTGCAAAAATAATTTTATGTGTAATTTTAGACCCACTTTTTACATTAAAGTCTTCCCACCAGAGTTATTTAGGGACCCTCCTACCTCCCTTCCTTATTCAATGCCTTGTATTTATGTATCTCTACGTGGTTTGGTGTGGATGATGGTGATGATGCAGACTGAGTACAGTGTGCGTTCTGCGTTCTTTTTTTCAATCCCTCCAACTGAAAATGTATGCGATTTTTACAACTTGAGCAAAGAGTTCCTGACATGAATGGTTGTTTTCACGAGTTTTCTTTTCAGTTCTAGTTTAGTTTAGAGAAGGATGAACGAATTGTAGTTTATGCCAGCATACCCAACCAAGTTTCCTTGCTCACAGGCAGGCAGGCAGTCGAAAGAGACCACATGGACCCCATGGAAGCAGGCGTAGAGTCCAGCCGGTAGTGGAACATTTAAAGTGTACACCAGAGTTCCATAGCCATGCTGGGCTTCATTTTTGTTTCAGTACCATTCGCATTCAGTTGGTTGCCTGAATATCGGAAAAGGAGGAAAGCAAAATCAGGCAGGGATGCAGGCACTGCAGTATCCCAGGTCTAAGAAAGTAGTTGAATGTTCCTGGTGCTATCAACC
Source organism: Folsomia penicula (assembly GCA_034694605.1). Classification (NCBI taxonomy): domain Eukaryota; kingdom Metazoa; phylum Arthropoda; class Collembola; order Entomobryomorpha; family Isotomidae; genus Folsomia; species Folsomia penicula. Next base: position 434 of record JAQIWC010000378.1, on the reverse strand, counting down.
ATTTGCAGATAGGGAGCCTGTGTGCCCAAGACGGAGTTGGGAATCTCCACGGGGTGCTTTCCACCCAGTAAAGACATAGGATTCTAATACCAATTTATAACTAAATTTAGATGTAGACAACACATCTGCTCTTCCTCTTCCCAAAAAACTAATCTTCTCTACGATAGCAAGAAAGAAAACTAAACTTGTTGTACTACCGAGTTTTACTACTACAACCAAATAACACCAACCAGCCCCAGTCAGGGGGAGAATGTAAAGTTGTAAAAGTAGTATTTGGTAGTGGCAGTGGCAGTGTTTTTTGGAAGAGTGTTAGTTGTTAGAGTTTGGCAAAAACAGGGAATAAGCACATTTACCAAGTATCTGAAAGAGCAAACGAGCAGAACCAGATCCACTACATGGAAATAAATGCGTTACTATTTGTATTACTTTTACTT
>JAQIWC010000377.1:0-10155 GCA_034694605.1 Folsomia penicula | reverse complement strand
GATACATTTGCATAAAATAGCCATCCCTTCTCTGCTCCTTCAGCTTGGTTTGGTTTGCTCGGCGTCTCTCTCTCTCTCTCTTTTTTGGCTGGCGTTTTGGAGGAGGAAGGAGCGGAGGGAGCAGTATAATGAGGTACAAGATAAGGAGACAAAAATACACACATTTATCCTTTCTTTCTACTTTATCTCTTCAACTTTGCTCTATTTCCTCTCCTACAGATTTCAGACTTTAGTTTAAAATATGATGTGCCTGCCTCCGGGTGGGTGGTCCTATCGTGCTGATGGCTCTGGTCGGGAGCTTCCTTGACTCACTTTCCCTTCTTTTCTCAAAGTCTCTTCAGAAACAAGTCCACTTCATCATCACCCAGTGCGGTGGTGGGTGGGGTGGTGTCTAATACAAGCGGAACCAGCTGCTGCTGCTTCCCTGCCCATGTCGACCTAGTGACGACTGGCAAGCAAACCCAACCGACACCATTTGAGGGAGGGAGGGAGGACTCCTATCTTTTCCACCAAACTTTTTCAAACTCATTCACCGTGTTGCCTCTGCCTCGGCCTCTGTCTCTACACAAATTCCGCACTTCATCATTCAACAGACCCACAATCTGACATGACTGAAATTGCAAACTTCCAACAGTTTCTTGGAAGGAGGGAAGGGGAGAGGGACATGACATTGGGAGGTCTGGCAGGGAAGTGAAAGCAAGTACCCAGAACTGGATCATACTCGTACTGCTCCTACTGCCATTACTCCACTTACTCCCTTAGTTCCACCTGCTTAAATTACTACGTTCCCAAAGTAAAGTAGGATCATCATAATGGTTGGACACTGCCGTGGGATCAGGACAATGTTTGGAATTACGGGATTTTTTTGGACCAACCAATTTAAACTTTCCAACAAAAACAAAACAACCGATCAAAATATATCATTTTTTTCTTGTCCTCCAATTTGATTCGGAGTACTTGAACAAGTCCACGTTCCCTTCAATCCAATGTCAAAGGGGGGAGGGGAGGAGGCAGTCAACTGAATTTGGATTTGTCCTGATCCATTACGGCAGGTCTAAATCTAAAGCATGCTTGCTTGCATGTGTGTGTGGAATGAACCTCTGTCAGTCCCACACTGACAATTTTTCCCATTTTTTCCTTCAAACTTTGCCACATTAAAACTTGGTTGAAAGTGATGGAATCCTACATACGACTATGTACGAATGCATGGAGGAGAGGTTGGTTGAGTGCACATGCATAACTTCATGTTCAGACAGACCTCGACCTCTGGTGCGGTGTGGGTCCCGTTGGAAGCTGCCATCCCCACCCCACCACCACCACCATCATTTCCTTCCAAATTCAAACTTTCATCCCGGAATAAGTTGAACTTTGTGATGAAGCTTCAACACTCCGAGAGGGAGGAAGTGAGTGGTAGTTGGCGGCGTGTGTAACAAACTGCTGTCAACGTCAATGTATAATCCAATCTCTATTAAGTTTTTAAGCTCCTCTTTTTCCCCAGCCTAGCCTTGACTACACCCACAGTGCAGAAAGAAAAACTCTGGAGGAAATGTTGAGAATTTTTTTGTGACTCCACCAAACATTACATACAAGCCTACATACGAGGGTTTGGTTGGAGGTACTTGAGATGTTTTCTAAGGCCGGTAGGGTGCCTTGTAGTGGAATAAATTTATTACACAAGTTTTCTCACAATCATTACTCTCCCTCCACCTTTTCTTAATGTCAGAGCCTTGCTCCTGGGTTGGATTTCCAGAGTTTGGCCCAATCCTTCAACACTCTTTTGTCTCGAAACAGCTGTCCCTGACAGGGCACTTGGCCCAGCCTAGCCTTGGTTTGGTTTCCGTTCATGGAAGGAAGGAAAGAGCATCCAGCGTCCAAGAAGGACTTGAAGGGAGAAAGGAAGGAAGGAGCAGGAAACAGACTCAAAACCCAAACTTTCTTTGCTGTGAGCAAAGGAGCTGGTCTGGCCGGGTGCTGTGGGGGATAGGTTGAGGATGATGTACTTTGAGAAACTGTAAATTGCGTCCCACACGACTTGCAAACACATTATGAGACGTCATTCAAAAGTGCCAAGGAACAGCATTTATTAATTATCCCGAGAATGAGGCAGAGACAGACAGGGAAATAACGGGGTGAGGGAGAAGTAATAAGTTGTTGTGCTCTTGTTTTTGATGGGTTTACTTTCCCTTCTCCTTCTGCGAGAAAGAGTTTGGGGCATATTTTCCTTTGCGAGAGACATGACAGGGCTTGAGCTCATGTTATTATTTTTATGTGAGCAAACTTTTGGGTGTAGGTATTTACATGTGTAACCATGTCCTCCACCCCTCCCTCCCTCCCTCCCTCCTTCGCCAGCATGACTTTGCTCGCCCGAGATTTATTCCACGCTTTGGAAAATCATTTGATTTTAAATTGTTGGCCTTGACTTGAGTTGACGAGGAGTGAGAGTTGTTCTCACCACCAGCACCACTCGAGAGTGTTTCCTGAGATGGAAAATCATTCATTGGACCAATTTATATTGACAGTGAGAAATGCCGGAGCATAAAGGAATTCACAATAAATACACAATTACGTCAGCAAGACCAACACTGTTACAACTCCATCCATCCCAATTCACCAATTCCTTGGCTTGGCTTGGCGTGCTCAAGTGGCTTCTTCTACACATTCTCCGTGTTTGTCTTTTGTAGCTGACTCTCTCCTTGCTCCCCAGCCCCAGCAGGGAAAACTCAACAACAGCGTCCGACTACAGTATACGACCAGCCAGCCAGCCAGAGTCAATCTATTCAGCTGTCCCTGTCCCTGGCTGTGTATGTAGGATTGGAGGACCCGGAGAGAAAATTGAGAACAAAGTTTACAAGTCGTCAACTCAGCACTTAGTTGGGACATTGTATTGTATTTTCTTGGACTAGAGACGAAAGGACTGTGCACTTTGGGCTGTGGTTTGGTTGGGTAGGGTGACACGACACACTCATTTCCTTGCCTATGCCCCTGCCATGCCCCATCCCCAGAGAGAAATGGGAAAGTGTGTGACATTTCGCAACAAGAAAGTTGAGACAAGGACAAGGAGCTGTAAAAGTAAAAGCAAACTTACTTGGGCTTTTGGATGGATGGATTGGATTTGATTGACTTTTGTTCAGATGTTTTTAATTGCCAGAACTAATTCGACAAGTGGTTTCCTAGCTGTTCCACACATACGGATGAACAAACAAACAGGGTGTCCAACTTGCTTCAAAGGGAAACAAGACCAAATTTGTTTGGTTGTTAGTTTTATTCCTAGTTTATGCTTTCTCTTCTCTGGCTGGAGTGGATGGATGGATGGGGATGTGGACGTCAGCAGATCAAATCGAATTGGGACACAAACATAGTTCCACCACCACTACCGTCATCGATTAATGGTGATATTCTGGCTGGTTGGATTTATTTTAGTAAATTGGACAAGATGTCACGTAGCCATGCCATGACGGGGAGACTTTCTTCGTGTGCAGGGCCACGATGGAACTTGTAGATTTTCAGAATCCTTGTTAGAATCTATGCACAGCGAGACGACTCTATTGTGCGACTCAACACAATGCGATCCCATCCATCCATCCATCCATCCATCCATTATGTATCAGTTTGTGTAAATGTCAGGAAAGTGATACAAATGTGAGGGAGGCATGTATCCCTCCCTCACATTTTGTATCCATCCATGTATCGATGGATACAAAATGTCGACAGGGGTGCAATGTATGATGTTGTTGTCAAAATTGAAGAAATTGAATAGTCCCCGACATACCATGGATATGGTCTGCATTCATGCACCCCTTACATACATTCATCCATACACATGAGCATATAATAGAATGTCAACTGATATATTTACAAGCCTTTCTTTCCTTTATTTCCCTCATCCCATCTCTATATGTCCTTGCTCGATCCTTTCATCTCAGCACAGCCTCTGGGCAAGGAGCATGGTGTTTTCATCCTTTTGGAAACAAGATCCCAAGCCAAGAAAGCCAGGCAGCCAAGCAGTGAGTGAGGCTGAGGCATCAAGAAGGCAGGAAAGCAAGAAAGCAAGAAAGCCTGAGATGGAGCACCAACCAACCAGACAGAGTATCCTTCCTCTCCTCTCCTCTCCCTGGCTGCACAGTGATGCCTTCTTTCATCATCAGAATGGAAGTTATAACGTGAATAAATTACGAGGGAATGTTTTCAGGAGATCCTGTCTCCTTCGTAATTGGAAGGCAATGGAAGCCCCCCTTTTCTCCATTCCCCTCCCCTCCCCCACCCCCCAGTTAAGCTATGAGCTATGCGCCGTGTGTGACAGTCTGATGGGAGAAAGACAAAGGAGCGAGTGAGTGAGTGAGGAGATATGAGTCAACTGACGGCAACTACTTTTCGCCTCATGAGATCATTCCGCCCTCCGGAGATAAATTCTGGGAGGCCCACTCCTATTAACTGCGTTATTAAGAATGAATCATTGATGAGATAGATGCTCCAAGTCCAACCCGGACTCTTTTTAGTATGGATTAGTATGGATTTAAAATGAGGGTCAAACGCGGGTGAGTGAGTGAGTGAGCGAAATTATACCAAGGACGCTAGTTTGTGGTGATCATTTCGCTTCGCTCTTCTTTCTTTCGTATTTAATACATTCTGCATCCACCAGGTGCAGTCAAGTCATCCGAAAATAAATCAAAAGACATAAAAACAAGTGCCCAACCACTGCTCTGGCTGGGTTAAAGGTTAAGACGGAGCAGCACTTTACTTTCCCTCTCTTATAGTCACAATGTTACATGAAAAACTTAGGATTAGGGAAACGGTAGGGTTGAAAACATACCAACAAACGGGTCTTTTTAACTTTTTATGCAAAACTCACGCACACATAATGAAAAAAATTCCTTTCATGTCAGCATCCTGAGCTATGAAGGTATCAAAAAGTGGAGCTGACAAGTTTGGGAGGTGATGTGCATGTCAAGTGTTGATGAGCGTGATTGCTGGGCGTACACAACAAGGAAAGGCTGCTGCTGCTGCTATTTCCATGGAAGTAGTTTAGTTTAAAAGGGGATCAAAGTTGATCACATCCATCCCCAACCAACCAACCTAGGCAGATTCCATTGTATGAGGAGGCAAAGGAAGTTGCTTTCACTTGGTTGGTTGGTGGGTGGGCTCTGGCAGTAGGAGCCAACTCAACTCAACTCTTTCCCCACTTCCACATCGGAGCCTCCCGACCCACAGAGAAACAGTGGAGAGAGAAGAACAGGGCATTGAGGCATTGAGAGGGAGAGAAAGGAAATGAAAGATGAAAGCGATAAGGAATTCTTAGCTCTGTGCTCATCTCCGAGTCTCTGTGTAACCACCACCCACCATCCAGCATCCACCATCCAACATCCTCTACTCCTGCTTACTTTCTCCCAAAGTCTTTTCGCCTATAATAATGCAATACAAGCAGAGTGAGTGAGTGAGTGAGTGAGTGGGATACATCCTATGAAAATATGTTGAGCTCTTTTTTCTCCTTCCCAAGATGTTGTGTTTCTCTGCTTCTCCTTTGCTGTGTTTCCTTTTAGCCGGCGTGTTCCACTTCCATTTGCAATCGTCCTAGAAAAACTTTGTAATAGTTTCTGTGGCAGACTAAGAAGCTCTGTCCTTCATTCTTCCCTCTGTTTGGGTGGGGGCTGTGTGTGTGTGACTGGCTGAGTGTATCTGGATAGAAGCGGAGAGTTAATAGGGTGATTCTTTTGTCTCCCCTCCCCATCCACCACCCAACCAGGGTAGGTTATACCCGATAAAAGAAGTCTGCTGAGACGGAAGAGAGAGAGGGAGAGGGAAGCCATAATCCGCTTATTTCTCCTCTTAGCAAAATCATCCCAACGGACCAAGTCCCTTTTCTCTGTCCCGCCGCCAATGCACTGCTTGGACTGGACATCCAATAAACCATCCAAGAAGAAGATCACTTCCACCATTTATGGCCCAGCCTGGACCAGCCTTGCTCCATCCCAACCAAACTCTCCTCTCCTCAACTTGATATATCACATCACACACAACCCACCCAGCCTACTCCTTCGTAGGATACTAGGGAAAGAAAGACTCGCTCTCCTCCTTTCTCCGCGTCCCACGAGTTTCCACAAACCAGGGCTAAATGACCGCTTGGCCAGCAGAATGTGACGCAATGCTATTATGCTATTCATGCAATGTGATGTACATTGCATGGGACCCAATGTAATGAACCTAGACTACTACGACACACTTGGCTGTACTGTCCAAGCCAAGCCAAGCCAAGCCAAAATCATTTAACAAAACAACGCCTTTTCAAATTAACTTGCTTTCTTCTCCACCACCACCACCCGAGGAAGCAATGCAATGCAACAGACGGGAAGCAATGAAAACCCAACACGTTCCCTCTTTTGCCACTGCCTTAAATTTTCCATTCAAGTCCTATTCACCATTCACCACCATGCATCACCACACTGGCTGGTTGAGTTGGGCCTGAGAAAAGGGAATCCATTAGAGCATAATCATCCGAGGAGGAGAACACTCTGCACGAATGCAAATTTATCATCTCACTTTGTGGCCAGTTTGGAGACGGAGCTGCCATGCCATGCCATTCCCATACACAAGGATTTGCCAAGCAAGCAAGCAGGGGTCTTCGGGCCCAAGGATGGAAGGATGGAAGGAAATAAAAGAAAAAACCTTGGTGAAATTGAGACTGTGGGTGGATGGAAAAATGAAAATTTGAGGAGTCTATTCCACCACCACCACCACCATCACTCCTTCACTGATTTTCTAAATCCGCTCCATCAAAAAGCCGACTGCTTCTGCCAAGGCATTAATCTCATATCGGGTCTCACCAGCTCACAGCAATCAAATCAGCCCAAGCAACTCCAGATCTCCTTTCCCTTTCCTCACTTTCACTCACTCACTCAGGCCGGGCAGATTTCCGTCCCTCCGTCCGTCGGTTGGGTGGTGGTGGTGATGGTAAATGGAGGAAGGAAGGGTAACTCTGCTTTCTCTTTCAAAGCTCCAACTCCTTCCCGGCTCTTATGGCTCTACTTTCTCCGTCAATTCCAAACTTGTGCTCGGCTCTGCTGCTGTCTCCGTGACGGTTGCAAATTAGCATTTGCTGCTGCTGCTCCCTCTTTATTCCATGCCCTTAATAATGCATGCCCTATTTCTCTACTTTGTACCAGGGTTTGAATTTGAAATAACCATGGGTTTTATTTGAAAAAAACAAATTTAGCATTGAGTTTTAGTTTTAAATTGTCATGCAAAAATCGGGATTTTCAAGTTGTACCCCTGTTAGCATGACATAATCGATGGAAGGTGCTCGACTGGGCTTTACTAATAAAACCCAGGCTCGGACTACTACATTCGTAGCTTTAATGAGGTGTGGAAGAGAGAACCGTTTAATTATTAGCAAGGATGTCTGCACACATGTATGTACACACAGGACTTGTAGGAATGTCACGGAGAAAAAATAGAAATCAGGAAAATCATCTCAAATATAGACAAATTAGCCCTTGGTTAACCAGTAGTTGGTTTGGTTGGATGGATGGAAACTATTACTTTGTTGTTGAACCTTCCCTTCCCCTGCCATCTGCTCCTGCTATGGAACCTATTAATCTGAATCCGATTTGTGCCATCAATTATACTCAACCCTTTCTCCTTCTCTCATTTCTTCTGGATTGGATGGATGTATAGCATCCATACCCACCCACCACAAATAAAAGTGAGAGTTTTGTTCCAGGGATGCATCCCATGAGCTTAGAAATTGAATTGCGTCATCACCAGAAAAGTCAACTTTTATAAAAATGAAAGACTTCATGAGCAACGTGAAAATAAAAGTTGAAGAGCTGCACCCTACCCTGCGTACATTCATTCTTCTGTTCTGTTTATTACAAAAGATTGTGAGGGGCTTATAACTAAGGCGTCTCCTCCTCGAAGAAAACCCACCCTGTTGCTGTGTTGTGTCATAATGGAGTGAAATAATTGAGTTGTTTATCAGTCGTGATGAGCCCAAGATAGGGCGGAGTGTGAGGAAGAAATTAAGAAGCCGGGATAATTCTGGGCCCAACAAGTGGAGTGAAATAAAGTGAAAATAAAGAAAGAAAGAAGTTGGTGGTGGTGGTGATAATGTTGCTGCTGCCTGGGTGGCTTTTGCTGGGAAGAAGCTTTGCCTTGTTTCTTGGCTGGTGGGTGGAGGAATTGAGAGCAAAATAAAGTTAAGCAAAGCACACCACCGTGATACAACCCAACCCAACCCGGCCAAAGTTTTGAGATTGAAGGAGGTGGAAGGAAAATAAGCAGAGGGACGGATGGATGGATGATGATGATGAGTAGCTGTAGTTCCTTCCTTCATTTTTCTGTTGGCTGGATGAAATCCGTAGGTAATCGATACTTGCACCTTGGCACAGTCTGCCCAAGGAACTTTCTCTGTTTCATTCCATCAAAGTTTGGTGGATACTGACTCCAAAGCTAAGGGAAGGATTAAAAACCCACTTGTTTACCAAAGGACTAATCCACTCACTCACTCACTCACTCTTTTCCCAGCTCACTCAAATGAAGTGGAGGATGGAGGATGCAGATATTTATGTGTCTGGCAGAGGAGAGGAGGAGAGAGTCCGTATGAGGCCATTGTGGTCGGGATAATTACACTGCACCATTGGTCATTATTGTTTCAAGTATCATCTCTCCACCACATTCATTAATAATTGCGCACGTATGGCAACCACGGACGACCGCAGGACGATAATGACAGCACAGCCAGCTCCAGCCACTGCCACAGCCACTGCAGCCTTGTGTCCCCGCTCTTCGTCAGGATCAATCCAGAGACAGCCTCATCCTCTGGTGGTGGTGGTGGTTGGAAAATAAAACAAGGAACCGAGTGGGCGGAAATGAACAGGATGCATAAAAGGCGGTTGGGTGAGGATGAGGATGGTGGAGGACAGAGTGAATTTTAATGAGACGGCACACCTCTCTCCCTCTCCTCTGCCCAAATACTCGTGGAGGGAACCAACTGCGGGTTTGCACAATAATTTCCCTTTTCTTTCACCCGCCTCTTGGTAACGAGGTTAGGTTGACAGCTTGATTGCTATCTAGATTAATTCCAGGCCTAGAGCATGACCCAGTCCGGAGGAAGACGGGGAGAAAGAAGGGAGGGAGCAGGGGCAAGGAATGGAAGAATGGTGGTGGTGCAGACTGCAGTGCTGGAGACAGGGAGGGAGGGAAAGGTGGACAGTAAATTAATTGGGCAAATTCTTACAGGTGGATTAATCAGCAACAGCAGCAGCAGTGCAGTGGCATTCTCACTCACTCACTCAACTGGAGGAAAGTGGAGAAAGCTGGGGCTGCCAAGACACAGGCTGATGAGACTCTATGATACTTTGTGCAGCAGTCTCGGTTACAGCCCCATTATGAGGGAGTGAGAGGGTATGGGCAGTTAGCCCTCCTAAAAATCCCAACTGACCAACCAACCAACTGTCCATCAACTAGGCACACGTGGCAGAGGCAGTGGGGTCAATGCGGAAATAGTTTCAATCAAAGCAAAGTTGTATGTTAGCAATGAGGATGTAGAGAATGGGCCCACTGGAATGGACTGACGCAAGTTAGGGTAGAGGCTGGAGAAAGTTGGGAAACATTCTCCATTGTGTAGATCTGATGTTGCCAATTAATTCATGCCCTTCGTTTAGAAGGAGGGATAGTTATGCCGCTATGCCCTGTTCCTCTCCGCTACAAACCCTGTCTGCTCCTCTAATGTGCTTGCTGAGTAGTGCAGCGGCGCGCAGTGCAGTGCAGTGCTAATGCTGGGAAATCAGATTACTAAACGAGAAGTTACGAGCGGAGCAGTGTTGGGTTGGGTTGGGATGGGATGATGGGAAAGCAAGGCAAGGAAAGTTTACAGGATGGGAAAAGATCAAAGCCGTAAAAGGAGAGGCAGGCAGGCAGACAGGCTCCGTTCATGCTCACATACTCACTCACTCACTCATGAATACTTGGCTGGCTGGCTTGGTGGTAGTGGAGAGAGTGGAGAGAATTTTGCCTCATCCTCAAGACGAGGAGAATATTTACGATAATTGTTTACAAATTGGAATCTTCTCCGATTCCTTCCCGTTTTTTGAAGCAGAGTTTACTTTATTGAATTCCTCAATTTTTTATGATTGGATGAAGATTAAGATTTTAAAGGGAGAT
>JAQIWC010000376.1:0-10161 GCA_034694605.1 Folsomia penicula | reverse complement strand
GATGATAAAAAACAACAATAAAGCATTCAGAAATGATAACCTGCATGAAAAGCATAGTAAATGTATAAACACTGTATTCTTATGATACAATGATCTTAATGCTCGATAGCTGCACGACAAAGGGCTGTTGATTGACAATTCAATTTTCTGACGTATATTTTGTATAGCTAGCGTGTTCATTATAATTCTATAAATTTTAATTGTTCATGTCCTAACATTACAAAAATATAAATATTATTTTAATATATGACTTTTGAATCCGTATTTTTGAATCGTATGTGTATTAAATAGACTATTAAAGATATAAATATATGTATATATAATTTCGTGAAGAAAAGTTAGTTAGTCAATAATAACTGGAGATAATAAAATTAACAAAATAATAATGATTAAAAATATATGTTTTATATATTTTCCTCTTGATTTACTTGTTGAGAGGCTTCCTTCCAACAAAGGATGACTCCATCCAGATCCTTCCTGGAGACTTTTTACGTAATTGCGGTTTCGGCGGAGTTTCTTCCCCTTTGGCAACGTACTGACTGATGGCTTGAGTAACTTCACGGATAGAGTCGTGTACATCAGATGACCTTCCCACTCGGCCTTGACCACCACCACCAGCAGAGGAGGATGTTTCTGGAGCATCAAAATTTGGTGGGGGGATCGAATTATTCGTTTTTGTGGAAGTCAAAATAGTTTTCTCAGATCTCGGTGGGGGTTTTGGAAGCGGGGGTCTATCACTAATTGGCGGTCGAATTGTAACTCTGGTACGTAGCAAGTCGGCTGCTAAGCGTTCTTCGGGTGGAAGGTAAATGGACAATTTTGGACCTCCTCCATCTCCTCCAGTACCCGCAGCATTTTGTTGATTTAATCTCTCTTGCGAACGCCACCCAAGATAAGGTTTCTTTACGTATGGAGCAGTGGCTGTGGATGCATTGGACTCCGCAGTTGAGGTGGGGGTCACGGTTCCAGAGTTATTGCTCATTCGGCCTTGTCCCAATCGTGTCATTACAAATGGCATCCCATACCTGGAAAGAGAGAGAGAGAGAGAAAACGAATCAAGTGCTGGTTTGAGACATGTCACATTGAGTGTAGTGTCAAATGTCACAAGTATTAAAATAACGTCTTACGTAAAAGAAGCACGATCATAAGCAGACGGGCTATGACTGGCGGATCCTCCTATTAAAGATTCCCTGGAGAGTCGAGTAGCACTCATCGTAGAAGGCCGTCCACGAGTAAAGTTTGAACGATTGAGGGACCCTAAAAACAATGGTCAATTTAATGAATTCAATTAGACATGTGTGCATATCTATTTTGTTCTTAAGGAAAAGTGGTTGGGTTTGGACTGACATTATTATTATAAGGAAAACAGAACAAAACGGTAATGAGTGGACAATAACATGCATAATAACGTGTAATTCATTGTATGTACGCTTGAATGGAATCTTTAAACAAAAGAACAATCCATGCACACAGTTTCCATTCACGCTTTCCATTTTATTTGATTTGACACACATTCGTAATACGACGAGACTTTGTTGGAAGGACAAACAATGCCTTTTTCTTGCAAGATTGCATTTATATATTTTAATATTTTTTGTCTGAAGCAAAACATGCATAAATTATAATGTGAAATAACGAAATAATACCAGAATAGCGGGCACCACCGGTAGCATTCTGCAAACTTGACATGGATGGAGCTTTGAAAGCTGAGAGACCAGCCCAGCCTAAAAAATAAAAAATAAATCGTTCATGAATTGTAGCTCATTTTAATTAAGATTCGGCCATTCTTCTGAGTAAAACTCACCACCAGCTAATCCTCCAGCGCTTCCGAAATCTGACCTTCGACTCAAATGCTTTTCAGTCTTGTCATGTTGGTGTCCCCTTGAAAATGTTCGGTCTGGAGTGGAAGTGGCCGTGTTAACGATAACCTCATGCTTCTTGTACCATTCTGGAAGATTGAGTCGTTGGAGTGATCTTTGAATCCGAAGTTCATGCTCCGATAGCTGTCTTGTTTCCGTTCGAAGTTTATTTTCAGGAGGCTGAAAAACGGACCAGGTTTATTTAAGTACTTGCATATTTACAAACATTGCTCTCTCATAATGTCAAATACATGATTTTTTTTAGCAACTCTTAATCTTCCACATTAAGCACATGAATATTTTTGGTGAGAGAGAAAGAGGCATGTTTGTCATGCATCGCTATTTTTTACCTCGTAAAGTCCCTGGTTTAATATGAGCCAGACACTTTAATGTTGTGCGAGGCGTCATTTAAAACAGAAATGGAATTTTGTTTCTGCTGAGGTTGCGAGATTATTTTAAGCACTGACATAAGCCAGTCAAGATTGTAAGGCTGACTCAATCTGTAACTTGAGACCTAAATTATGACTGACCTGCTATTTACGAAAATGAAACGTTTCAAGCTAAATTATTAAAAAGTTCTCAGATTGCAAAAAAATATCAATTCTTGGACATGGACACGGAATGCTTGTGGAATTACGCGACTGAGAGCATTAGAGAGGGTCAAAGTTGAAAATTCCTTGTCACTATTTTTTTGGTTGTGACATGACTAGGAACATGAAGCCAAAACGAGAAAATCTAATGAACTCTGCTTGCATACCATCAGAAAATACACTTCGTTAAAAAAATTAAAAACTTTTTTACAGTTGCTTAATGTCTGCATTCTTTTCATTTTCCTGAGGCATTTAAGAAAAAAATCATTGTAGGATAGGAATGTATTTAGACTCACGACGGAAAAGCTTTTCGGATTGTCATCAAGGAGGATTTCACAAGATTTAGTTCGTTCGTCAAAGTCGTTGAGGTCCCCTTGAACCATGCGATCGACATCGTCATCGTAATTGGAGGAGGGTGCAATGGAGAGTGGAAGACGAGTGGAAAGGTTGGTAAGACTCCGGGTTTTGGCTGAAGTTCCTGGAGAAATAGCTGCCATCGTTGTGATGGGTGCGGTGTAAGTTGAGGATGGGATTTCTGATGTGGATACCATAAACAGTGGGTATTTTTTGTCCAGCTCAACCAACTCAGCATCCAGCATCTCTCGGCTTGTTCCTGGAAAATTAAGGAAACACAATCAAATACATTTTCCTTTGCATAGAAAAAAAACATGCCAAGACAATGAGTGTTACTGAACAGACAGTATTTAAAATATGTACAAAGAGGAGAAATTGACAGGAGGATTGACATGGGGGTGGGTGCGGTCGAGATTTTTGTCTATTTTTGGTATGACTCGCATTCTGGAAAAGACTTTAACTTTCCTATTCCTTGTGAAGCCTTTTCAACGTCAACCAGGCCAAGAATTGACTTTTTGTGGAGATGATGTTGGGCAGATGCCACAATGATGTGTGTTAAAATCATTTAACTTTCTATTTTTAACCGAGAACAAGGAAAATCACGTTTTGTAGTTTGGATATCGTAATAAACGTGTTTCACGACTAACCAAAAATCAGAGGAAACTGATGAACCAAAGGTGAAAAAAGAAGAGTTGTAGGTTGTAGAATAATACAAAACAGTCCTCCACGACATGGATAAAGTCATGATTTAAGCACAGAGATATTTAATCACTCCTACGGACTGACTAATAGTTAGTCAGTGATTACATGGAACTGAAACATTAAATGCAAACGCATGAACTAGTTCAAAGAAATTGAGAGTATGAATTACCAAAAGGCAGGTGTTGGCTACGTTTTTGCGACCATGCAATTTAAATAGGGATATCTGTACTACATGTGCTAGAAAATCAAGGATTAAATTATCCAAGTAATTTTAATACTGAAAACATAAATGGGAGAGCGTGATACGATATGCGAGCATTATTATTGAGTATTTTGTTACATTTAAAGGCAATGTAAACTAAAACTGATGGTGGTATTTACATATTACCTAAATATGTATGTATGGCTATGAAATATGAAATGGCAGTTGTTTATTGAATGGAACATGGTTATTAATAATTCATGGTTTGAAACGTCATTGTGCTAATAATATTATGTCGTTCAATAAATCGGCATAAAAATTAATTTGAATAATGCTACTGTTTTATAAAATCATCGCAAATGTACCATGCAACCAGAAAGGGTTGCATAATTCAGATAAGGAAGGACAGATGTGCCAACAGTTTCGCTGTGATGGATAGCACTATGCATGGTATGACAATAATACATGCATAAATCAACGCGGAGGCACCAACAATTAGCCCAATAAAACTCACTGGAACATACAGAACAAAATAATAACACAAGAAAACAACGTTTAAATGACATTCTGAATGAAACATGGCATCATTCTAAACCAGCAACAACAGTTGAATTCGTAAGCGAATTCATAAGAGCGGAGGAGAGACAAAGTGCAACCAAACTTGAAACTGCCAACTTTTATTAACTCAAATTGGTCTCAATGGACGTTAAAAAAAGCTGGAATGGCTTAATAAAAATACCGTTTAAATGGTTTTCCTCCTTGTTTTTTTACCGACAGAGTCAGACTCGAAAAAGCAAACTCATATTGTTTCATGTTGAGCATTAAAAAAAGAGAGAGAAATGGATGCACAAGTAAGGAATGAATGAATGAACGGAGGAAATAAAAGCAGTGTTCCTGAAGAACAAATAAATCTTGGCCGGAAGTGCAGAATGTAAATATATTTCCAACAGCCAGCCCTCGTGGCAAATGGACCTTGCAGCCACCAATCTCCAAAAATAGAACTTTTTCCTGAAGCATTTCTTCCCACACATGGGTAATTCTTGAGGAGAGTGCCACCTCAAAAAAAATCGGCAGTAGTGCAGAGCAAACAAAATGACGATGATTTGATTGACAGAAATGCTTGCATATGATGATGAGACTCACCCCCTCCAACAATGAGTGTGCTCCTGACTGACTAACGCCAATGCATGAATTGAATCAAATGTGAAAACGTAAATAAATGCCGACCTATCAATCTTTATAAAACACACATTTTAAGCATCTTCACTCTTCCGCACACGTTATGGGCGCATACGAACGTAAATACGTATCTTTCAAATTTCATAATATTTCACCCGACAAAGAGGTCATTAAATTAGAACCTTGATTTTGTGCCTTCAGCATATGTACAATTATTTTCAAGTAATCATCCACCATTTTACATAAACAGGGGTATCTATAAATACAGATAATTTGGGAAATTAGTGGAAAAAGACTGAATGGGCATGTTTAACAAATTTCAGCCATGTCCTTGAACAAACGGACCAATTTAAATGACTCAACTTTAGTCTACGTTTTCAAATGCTAACCTTGTTCCTTCATCTAAATATCCATGAACATGGATATCAGTAAAACTTTGTTTAAAAGACTTCAACCTTCTGGTGTAAATAGAAAGGGTTGAATACATACGCACATCGCCACGTATAACAAAATGAATGCATACAATTCAACTATGAAACATGAAATGACACCCCCTCAACTTGTTTGGCTTATTGAATTATGGGGTATCTTATCAGATTATGATTGTGACACATACAATCGGTACACACAGGGCAATACGGAACTCAAAATGAGCATTTTGTCTGTTTAGTCTGACATTGGAATTATGATATGAGGATCGTTTTGTGTGGATTGATGACACATAAAATTATTATGAAGTACTCATAAATAACCAAACAACCAACCAACAGTACCAGGCCAGCCAGCAATGAAACAATTTGTACATTGATAAGGAGACGCGAGATCAACATCTCGTTCGTATCGCATCCATCTATGTATGAATCCCTTCCTTCACCAGGAATACCTTGTCATTTCATTCAATGTCGAATTGATTATCATTTCATTAAGGAACACTTCTACATGCACATCAACATGAATGCAGTGCAACATGTACATATTTCGACAATATATGTACAGTTTGGTTGGTCTGCTGGTCATTCCTTTACTGGTTCAGCACAACGCGGTATGGAAAAAGGACGACAAATGAATTAAAGTGAGCGAGGAAAGGGTGCGCCAAATATGGAAGAGATTAATATTGATCATCATGAAATGGAAGGAAAGAATGGAGGATGGATTCAGTGATGATGATGATGGTCATGCAAATGAAAATGGCAGTAAAACATTGTTATTTTTTTGCCAATTCCTCATGCTTGCAAACCTTGGTTAAAGAATTGGGAGCGACTGAGTAGTGAGTTTGGAAAATCTCATTAATCAACCTTTGGAATGTGTATTCACCTATCCTAGGCTGCATGCTTAGTGCATAAAAGAATGCAAAACATAGGAAACAACACATATTTATTTACGTGCTGCCGTGTTGCACACCACGTGTGGTTGAACTTACTCCGCCCAAAACTTCAGAATATGTTACTGGAACATGATGTTACTCAATCCTAAATATTTTGTATGCATGCATGCTGTTGATGTTGATGATGTGATTGTGATGAATTAGTTGTTGGATGGATGGATGGATGGATGATGCAAATGATGGTGAATTGTGAGAGGAAGTAGCAAATCAACCGCAGACTTTTAGCATTGATTATAAATCTCATCATACTAAACCCTTATCTGTAGCCTCAATTCCGAATTTATCAGTAAACTGAGTACGTTACAATGCAAACACACATATAAATGTACAATGTAGTCCTCCTCAAAAATTTATACTCGGTAAAAACGAGTGGGACAAATTTTGCATTGAATTGTCAAATATGTAGGATGAACAAATTGCTGGGTGATGAGATGAGTTTTGTCATTTGTGTGTTAATCCGGATGAGTACAGTACAACATGCAGCAGGAGGATCAATTTTTTGTTGGCACCTTTGTAAGAATGTGCTACAAAAATAGGAGCCCCACACGAATGAGCCAAATAAATAAATGAAAATGTGCTACGTATTTGTTAACATGTCTGTCAAAAATTGCATGAGCTCCATTCTGTCGAGGAAATGACAAATGATGCCATTGTTTCTTTCTTTTAGGATTAAAATTGTGATTACATTTGGGATGCTTGAAACTCTTGCTCTACATTGTTGCAAAAAAAGATGGCAGTTTAAGATTTTGTTTTTTATTAACAGAACGTACCCGTGTCCAAATCAGTTTCCACAATCCCAGTCTTGTGGCCTGCAGGTAGTGTGAACGACTTGGTATTGTCCTTCCCACCAGCACCAGGACTCTCATCCTTGGACCCACGATAGTAATATTTCTCGGCCGCAGATTTAAGAAGCTTATACCTAAAAAGAGGGGGAAAATAGCACTTTATAATATTTGACGACATGATGTTGGAGAAAAGATACAAAAAAGTAAAGCAGATTATTATTTTCATTCTTCACAAGTCAAGTTATTTCTTTTTGCAACCGGATCCAGCTTATTGAAAAGCTGGACAAAGCATCGCACATTTACAATAAATGGAAAAAAGTTTAATAAAAATAAAATTGATACTTACCATTCTCGCTCATTTGGCGATTTCTTCTTCTTGGACGACTCGGGAGACGTTGTCGGCTGTTTTGTGGGAGTTGCTGATGGTGTTTCCTCATCAAGCATTGCTTTCACAGGCTCTGGAGAGGACGCTTGTCGTACCATATCTTCAATCAGTTCCAAGTCTGGATGGGATTTAGAAATGACCACTCTGTTTTTGGAAGTCTCTTCTTTAAACTGACTTAATTTCCTGTCCAAGTCTGACAAACTTCTTCCATTCGGGCTCACTGGTGGGGATGGAGTCGATGATTCTGTGACATTGTTGTAAAACTGCTTCCGCTTGGCAAAACTTCTCATTTCTTTTTGTGGTGGTTGTGGTTGTGGTTGTTGTGGGTGCAATGGGGGATGTTCCGGAGATGCATTCTGCTCTGAGGATGATTTGTCCATTCGCATCTGAATATTTTTGATTCCTGCAATTTCTTGAAGGATATTCTCAAACGCTTCATGTGATTCATTCGGCTCTGGCTCAGTTTCAAAGTCGCTGGGTGTATAATTCGGTATCACGGGGGAGGTTTGATGGTTCGTCGTCTTTTTCAGAATGGGTTGGGACGGAAGTTTGTTGGGCTGACCAGGTTTATTGGTTCCATTGGTTCCATTCTTGACGGAGCTTCCATTAAAATTGACAACATTTTGACTTTTTACCGGCTGCTGTTGCTCATCCATCTTGGGGTGAACTTTTTGTTTCTTAGTTTTACTTCCACCACTCAACCTAATTTTTGAGAGACGTTCAAAAAATCCAGGAGATTTGCTCCCTTTTGTAGCAGAAGGAGAAGAAGAAGTCTTGTTCTCTTTGGAAGCCTCTTCAGCCTCCTTTTCCTTGTTCTTGTTGATGATGATTGCTCCCTGCTCGGGTTTCACATCCCCACTCCCTTTTTTACTGGAAGATCCAAAGCTAAAGCCTTTCGATAACTTTTTCTTGTTTAACGAGGATGATGAATTGTTCTTGCTGTCGCTCTTCCCCAGTTTACCAAAGGCACTCCCACTCCCATTTGGTTCTTCTGCAAAGATTTTGGGAAAAATCTGTTGTTGCTGGGGTGGTGGTATTGATTCATCCATCATTGAAAAGGAGGAAGGAGGTGGGATTTCAGAGGAAAGATTTTGATTATTGGAAGGATGAGACTTGCTATTTCGCACTGGTTTTGGTTTAATTGGTGGTTTTATGCCAGAATTGCTCCCATGATTATGTTCCTCAATGCAGACATCAATATTCGTATGTGTCTGGGCATGAGCTGCGTTTTCACATTGGCTGAGTAAATCCGGCATCATGGATAAATTGGACAAATTAGAACCAATGCCACTCGTTTGTTGAGGTTCTATGGCCACATTGACATCCTCGTACAAATCCAGGACCCCATTCCCAAACGGTTGATGGTGGTGGGTGTGGTAGTGAGAAGAGGAAGAAGGAGCACCAGATTTAAAAGTCATACCTTCTTTACGTGGCCCATCCACCAAATAATCTTCATCCAAGTTATCTTCGTCCACCGGGGACCGTGTCCTCATCCCAACATCCTGCATGTGCACATCAAGGGTCAGTTTCCGTTCCAGGTCATCATCTTCCTCCTCCTCATCCCCTCCGGATAAGAAGGATGAACGCATTTGAACTTTCTCCACCAGAATGGGACCTTTGTTGCTCCCTGGACCGGGTGAAAGTTGGCGAGGGATGTCTGATCTGCCACCACCACCACCACCAAACACTGAAGGTGAACAGTCCGACACTTCCTGATTGTATGACTCTGTCACTTGAAGGGGCCTCACTAAACTGCCCCCATTCACACCACCACCCTCACTGTAATTGGCCATCGAAAACGGAGAAATCACACAAGATCCTTCCGCATTCCCTTGAACATGTGCACCACCACCACTGGTCCCACCAACAATGTCTTCAGTAGACCCCGAGAATTCGGAGCCTTGATCGATATAACTTTCTCTCCAGCTGATTTCTGATACCACGGGAGAAAAGTGAACCCGGGTTCTCGGGACTTTCGCCGGTTCCTCGCACTCTTCAGAGGAAGAAGTTGTGGTGGTCGTTGTCGTTGAGTGGTGAGGCGTCTGTTTGAGACTGGAGCTGAAAGGGAAACTGGCTCCTCCGGGAGTCCCGGAAGCAGAGGAAGACGTGGGGGCAGGGCTTGGGGTTCGGGAGTTACGATGACTTTGCATGAGAACGACTTCCACTTCGTTCCGAGGTCCGTATGTTCTCGTCTTAATTGGGATTCCTGATGGACTTGTACTTCGTCTCTCAGCACCAGCACCACCAGAAGCATTAGTGTCAAATTCCATGGCTAAGAGTCGTCCCGTATGGGTAACCTCTGTCTGTGTCGGATTGAGAATGTCAGTGTCACCCTCCTTCTCGTCCTCCTTCTTCTTCTCACTTCCAGCAAAAGAAGAGGTAGAAGAAGAAGAATGTGTTTGTTTAACTACCAACACATCGGGATAGTTCTGGCTTTGATGGTATGAAGGAGAGGAAGACGAAGAACAAGTCAAACTATTTGTCGAGTCTCCAACTCCATTAAGAGGATTACCACCACCACCACCACCACGACTCTTTTGACTATTACTCTTTTTACTCGATCGCTCTGCTCCTTTGGTAAAAACCTTTGAGTTAATGCCTTCTTCCTCTAAGGTTGGATTGGGACTAATATTGGGACTTGTGGTGGTGGTATGCTTTCCTGCCAAAGACTCTTTTTCATTCAGAAAAACGAGTCGTTTAGAGGGAAGGGAAGGAGCAACA
>JAQIWC010000375.1:0-10179 GCA_034694605.1 Folsomia penicula | reverse complement strand
TCCATCAATGCCATCGTCCAGTCAATTTTAAGATTTATTGCGTCAATGCCGTCGGCTGATCCCAAGGACATTCCAGTGCTAGTCGCAGCGCCAACTGGCAAAGCAGCCTTCAACGTTTTTGGAATGACGCTGCACTGTACGTTTAAATTGCCTCCAAGTCAATACACCGGACGACTTTGTGATTTAGACTATGGCGTTGTCAATACGCTACGATTGAAGTTAGGAAAGACCAATTTGTTCATCATTGATGAAATATCTATGGTTAGCAATCGACAACTTTATGAGATTGATCAACGTCTGAGGCAGATATTTTCATCAAAAGAAGACTTTGGCAATCGATCGATTCTAGCTGTTGGACACTTGAGGCAACTTCCACCCGTCGCTGCAAGTTATGTATTTCAGTCACCCAATCATCTTCCACTTGGGGGCTGCGTTGGAAATCACTTATGGAACAAATTCCATCTTTTTGAATTGGATGAAATTATGAGGCAACAAGGAGAGTTGGAATTTTGCAAAGCTCTCAACAATATGGCTGAAGGAACAATGGATGACGCTGACATCGCTGTAATTAAGTCAAGAGAAATATCCCCAACAAACCAACCACCAACTGACGCTATTTGGTTGTTCCAAACTAATGAAGAATGTCGAGCGCATAATGAAAGAGTCCACGAATCTTTGCAGACTGAAGGCGCTTTATCTATTGCTCAAGATAAAATTGAAGGTGTGATTTTATATTTATTTTGTTTTATTTAAATTACTTGAATTTTAATTCACCAAATATTTTTTATTCAGGAAATGGCTCACTTTCCGAAAAGGCAAAATTATTGGAGTACGCCAAACATTTGGACCAACAAAAGTCGGATGGCTTGCCTTATGAGACCCACCTCCAAGTCGGTGCAGAATATTTTGTCTCTACTAATATTGACGTTCAAGATGGATTGTTCAATGGAGCCACTGGAACCCTTAAACAGATCGAGTACAGAACAAATAAAAAAGGCGAGAAAACCCCCAAACGAGCCTGGTTGGATTTCAAGCACCCTCTCATTGGGGTCACGAAAAGAGGAATCACTAAAGTGTACCAAAACAAAGAACGAATAAATCCAAGCTGGGTGGCGATAGATAAGATCAAGAGAAACTTAAGCAAGACTGGACGTCATCGAGGTTTAAAAATCATTCGAAGCCAAATTCCTCTGGTGGCAGCTGATGGTACCACGATTAACAAGGCCCAGGGATCATCACTTTTGGCTGTTGTTCTTTGTACAAAAAAAACTCGATATGGAAGAAAGCTGACACGAGAAAGATTATACGTAGGGTGCAGCCGAGCAACAACTCGAAACGGACTATATATTGATGGTATTTTTGAAGCCCCTGAAAAACCGGATGCCACTAAGGATATCGTCGGAAAAGAAATGTCCAGGCTCAGAGAAACCCCACTTGCCTTATCGATCAGATTTCTCCAAGATTATGATACGACATATGAAAAAGTTTACTTCCACAACGTCCAGTCGTTCGTTCTTCATCATTTGGATGTTAAAGCCGACCATTGTGCCATGGCCAGTAATTTCCTGGTTTTCGTCGAGCCTCACCTCCTTCCAGGTGACACAATTGGAATTCAAGATTTTGATTGCACATTCAGGAAAAACTGTTCTCTATTGACTCGAAATTCTGAAGGTGCACTGTTGTTCAAAAAAGTATCATATCCAGGTAAATTATTAAACAATTTATTCCAATTAAAAATATGAATAGTAACATTTATTTTATAATTTCTATATTTAGGATTGGACAATTCACCACCATCATATTACAAGGATATAACTTCTTCCGGTCACTGTCTATTTCTTCAGTGGAAAGTTTCTGAAGTTACTTTTGTCGGCATGTACAAGTCTCCTAAATATCCAAAATTCCGATTTCTGTCAAAGTTGGAAAGTGTCCTTGCTAAAATTGAAGGACTAAAGGTTTTTCTAGGGGATACAAATATCGATCTCAAGAAATTTGATGGCCGATCCTTAGTTAGCACTTTTAATGACTATGGGATGGAATCAAAATTGGACATTCAAAATGCGTCAACTGATGGAGGCAGCCACATTGACTGCTGTTTTTCAAACGTTGAAGGTTTGGATGCCTGGTTTTATGAATGCTATTATAGTTATCATAAACCAATTTGTGTTGTATTTAGAAAATTTTAATGGATTTATTTGTAATTATATAATATCTATGAAGGTGGCACTACCCAAAATGCTGGCAGTCACAGTGTGAGTTGGGCCCTGACTCTGATAAAAAAGCATTTTCAGACCTGGTCAAGGTATTTTGTAATCAAATGAAAATAAGAATGAAATGAATTGGTTGGATTATTTGGATTATGAAATGACTTGTTTGATATTTTGAATTGTTTAGGATCTGAAATCCGTCTTCCAACCCGAGGGTCTGTTATTGTCCGCAACGTTGAGTGGGTATAAAGAGGTGGCAGAGTTGGCGTACGACATACCTTCCCTTTCCCAGTCCTTGGACCTCATGGCTTTGATGCTTTATGATTATCACGGAGCTTGGGAGACTCGTACGGGTCACCTCAGCCCTTTGTTTGCCGGACCTCCCTCCTTTGACCCTTATCCATCTTACAATGTCAATTACACAGTCCAATATTATCTCAGCAAAGGAGCCGACAGATCCAAACTTATCGTGGGAGTTCCCATGTATGGCCAAAGTTTTCATTTGAGCAATGCAGGGGACAGCTCGTACGGTTCGGAAGCTAATGGTCCAGCAAATCCTGGGGAATTTACGCAACAGCCAGGAATGCTGGCGTACTATGAAATTTGCTCAAGAGGTGAAATGAAGGGTAGAAAACAATGTTGTGATGAATTTATGAATGATCGTTTACTTTTGCAGTGAAAAATCAGCAGTGGACTACAAAATATGACCGAACCGGAAGTTGGGGTCCGTATGCCTACAAAGAGGCCGAGTGGGTGGGGTACGATGACTCGGAATTCCTCACACGGAAAGCACGTTACGTGAAGCAGCAGGAACTGGGGGGAATGTTTGTTTGGACGATGGATCTGGATGACTTTAACAACGTTTGTTGCATGGGCAGCCAACCCCTGTTGAGGACCATAGCTAAGGAGCTTCTGGGAGTCCCGTACAATCCAACCACCACGGACTGCACACCCCCAGTCGTACCCAAGCCAACTGTTGAGGTCACCACGACCCGGCCCGGCCAAGGTAATAGAAAATAAGTTCAAGTGAAGGGTATTGCGAGTCATTATTACAAATTATGATCATGAATGAATGAATGAATGAATGAATGACTGGGGAACAGTACGCCCTACAACAACGGCTCAGTCTCTCACAAGCACTACTTTGTGGCCACTATCTTCGTCCACTACAATGAAACCCCTCAGCCCAACCACAGGGCCTTCATCCACTTCATTTAAACCTGAAAACATCACATCAATTTCCTCCACCCCCCCTTCCACCACAAATTTACCCCCTATCCTCCCCGACTCATCCACCACCACCGTTTCTCCCGTAGTTTTCATTTGTCAGCAAATCAATGGATCCGTCACAAGTATTTTGCGTTGTTTGTTTTCTCAACGAGCATTCCTTTCTTTGCCTTCTTTGTTTGTGGCCTCAACCTCTTGCATGCATTTTAATTCTTAAAAAAATAACCAACTTTTTCAGTAGTTAGTCTGAGGCACCTATCATAAACACCTATTTATCCACCCACCCATGCATCAACCAAATCTATTTTTAACCAATATTTCATTTTGGAATTTGAACTAATGAATGTCGTTCAATGTGACACAGCACCGGTGACCACCACTCGGCCACCACCACCATCCTCATCCTCTTCACCGGACACTGGTTCCATTCCAGGGAATACCTGTGACAACACCTGGGTTTACAAACCAGACCCCAAGGATTGCTCAACGTATTATCAATGCAGTGATGGAAAAGCATTCAAGAAAACGTGTCCACCAAATTTACACTGGAATCAATACGCTTATGCATGTGATTGGCCCCAATTTTCCAACTGCGCTGGGGGTGGTGTCCAAAGTTCGACAACGACAGAGGAACAGCCTATGGCACCCAGCACCACCACCACCACAGCTCGACCAACATGGCCTTCCACCACGACTCAGAGATCCACAATGACGACGCCAAGGCCAACGTGGCCTTCTACCACTCCCCGTCCTGCAGGACAAAGATGCAGACCTGGTAAATATTTAGTAAACTAATTATTTGAAAAAACCTGCTACAATTTTTTTTATTGTTCAAAATGAATAGGCGAATATTCCCCTGGTCCAACGTGTGATCGATACTATGTTTGTGTGAATGAGAACCAAATGCTCCAGGCTTGTGGCCCTGGACTTCATTGGAACGCTCAGAAGACCTTGTGTGACTGGCCTAAAAGCTCAGGTATTTATGAAAAATGTAAAATCCATGATGAGGACATTAGATACGATACTTTAAGACACAAATACGAGCAGTAACCAATTTCACAAAGCCTAAACACTTCGAAGGAGCCTAAAAATTACTTATTTGTAGGATGCCAAGACAGTGTACCTGTTGGTGGGGATGGCAGTGGTACAGATTATACAATTCATTTTTTCTCCTTAAATGAACCATTAAAAAAATAGTAAACTTTTTCATAAAAAAATAGATGTACCCAATCATGAAACCATTAAACTTCCTCAAAACTGTCAACACCAGGGAGAATTTTCTGGAGATGATGCAGAATGCGACGTTTACTATGTCTGCAATCATGGTCAACCTATTCAATTCCGATGTCAGGCAGGGCTACACTGGAATCAGAATCACAAAATATGCGATTGGCCACACTCTGCAGGTTCTTTTCAATTATCTTGACATTCACATAAAGCAACAGGTCAAACTTGAATTTAAATGTAGGGTGCAAAAGTTCTGGAGGAGGAGGGGGAGGAGGAGGAGGCGGTGAAAGCCAACCTAGACCAACAACCACTACCACCACCACTACGACACAAGCTACCACCAGACCCACTACTACAACGACCCGCAGGCCCACGACGAGACCAACAACCACTCTGAGCACTTCGACCAACTCATGGACTAGCACAGCCAGCACAACTACAACAGAGCCGTCTGAACTTGTTATCCCAGACGAGGAGGGGTCAAGTTCATTTTTTAGAGTCTGTTATTTCAGTAATTGGGCCTGTAAGCAGCTTTTTTGTATGGAAATTGATGGAAACATGTATCGTATTCAATTACTCAATGAATGAATTAGGGTATCGACCTGGCAATGGGAAGTACAAGCCGTCAGATATAAATCCAGACCTTTGCACACACATCATATATGGATTTGCGGTCTTGGATTACACGGAACTCGTCATGAAGCCACACGACGCCTGGGCCGACTTTGACAATCATTTTTATGAGCAGGTCACGGCGTTCAAGAAGGGGGGGACGAAAGTATCCCTCGCCATTGGCGGCTGGAACGACAGTGCGGGCGACAAGTACTCTCGCCTAGTCAACAATCCAGCAGCTCGAAAAAAGTTTATTGATCACGCCATTGAATTTGTGAAGAAGAACAATTTTGATGGATTGGATTTGGATTGGTATGTAGAGAAGAAAGCAAATATGACATAAAATAACTGGAAATGAATGTTGCTATTATTTTGTATAGGGAATATCCGACTTGGTATTGGGATTTACGGATTAATGTACTTTTTTTTATTATTTACTTATTTCAATTCTTGGCATTTACTAGTTGGCAGGTGGAGTGTGACAAAGGACCAGAAAGTGACAAACCTAATTTTGCTGCATTTGTTCGAGAATTGAAAGAAGCATTTACGCCCCATGGACTTCTGCTTAGTGCAGCCGTTTCACCAAGCAAAATCGTCATTGACAAAGGTTTGAAAGGGTGGCATACATAACTATGTATGCATTATGTATTCCGTAGACGGAAGTGTAATATCTGTATCTCGTATTTAGGTTATGAT
This sequence comes from Folsomia penicula, assembly GCA_034694605.1. Taxonomy (NCBI): domain Eukaryota; kingdom Metazoa; phylum Arthropoda; class Collembola; order Entomobryomorpha; family Isotomidae; genus Folsomia; species Folsomia penicula. The sequence goes on along the minus strand of JAQIWC010000375.1, from coordinate 4,210 downwards.
GTCCCAACAATTGCCAAACACTTGGACTGGTAATCAGAAACACTTTCCAGTTTACAAAACTTAATTTTTTAATGATTCCGAATGATTTTTAATGAACAAAAAACCAGGATTTCTATCATGTCATACGACTACTTTGGACAATGGGATAAAAAAGTAAAGAAACAAACGTTTAAATTGATACAAATAAAGCGACTCCTTTGGTGTATGACTTGCAACGGTGGTATTAAATATTTAGACCGGCCACGTTGCTCCCCTCTATTTTCATGAAGAGAGCGACTTTGCCTATTTCAATGCCAATTACACGGTCCATTACTGGATGAGTCAGGGGGCGGATAAGAAGAAATTGATCATGGGGATGCCTCTGTACGGTCAATCCTTCACCCTCGCTAATCCTGCAGAAAATGGACTAAATGCCCCCTCCACAGGGGGAGGACTTGCTGGAGAGTGAGTTTTCACTCGTTAAGATCCATGATTATTATTTTCTGTACTTTCCTTTGCCAATTATAGATACACCCGAGCGTCTGGGTTCCTTTCCTACTATGAGGTATGGTGTGAAATGTCAATTTAACCATCAATTCTGTAGTTAATTATTTGTTTCGTTTGTGTATTGGGCCATAGATCTGCAAAAATATTCAGAAAGATGGTTGGACCGTAGTTGAGGATGAGACAGGGGCGATGGGACCGTATGCATACAAGGGAAATCAGTGGGTGTCATACGATGATGTGGCAATGATTCGTAAAAAGTCTGAATTCGTACGTGATCTGGATCTCGGAGGGGCGATGGTCTGGGCATTGGCAAGTTTTATCCCATGCAATTACTTATTATTACTCATAATGTAGATATTTAAATACTTAATTTACTTTTTAAATTTTCAGGACCTTGATGATTTTAGAAATTCATGTGGCCAGGGACCCTATCCACTTTTGACGACCATCAAGAATGTCCTGAGTAGTTCAAGGATATCCACCACTTCCAGGCCTAGCACCCCGACCACCACCCCGACGAGAAGAACGACAAGCATGAAACCTTCCACCACCACACGAAGGACTACAACCACCACCACCACCACAACGACGACACGTCGGCCAACTACAACAACCAAACGCACAATCACAACCAAAAAACCAACGACTACGACTAAACGCCCACCCAACAAAATTGTAGGGACAGTAGAAACGGAGGATGCTGTGATTGTTGGAGAACAAGATAGTTCCGCTGGGATCCTAAAACCACTTAAACCAGCCAATAATAATAATAAACCCATCGTAGTCCCACCACCAACTCAGCAAGTGATCCAAAGAGAGGATTGTCAAACGCAACCCTTCAAACCTCATGAATCAAACTGCAATTTGTATTATCAATGCGTCTTTGGAAATTACGTAGTCAATCAATGTCCTCCTGGCACATACTGGAATAAGGTTACTTCATATGAAGCTATTTTATTTTAGGTAGAGGTCTTAATTTTTATTAATGCGTGTATTTTGTGCATGTACATAGGACCACTGTGACTGGGTGTGTGGATCAGAACCTTCCGGTCAAAGTACAACCACCTCAAGTTGGCAGAGCACTTCAACGTCAATGAGACCAACACCCCCGACGACCACTACCAGGAAAACAACAACAACCAACCAGGGTACATGGACTCCTCCCCCTACGATGCACTCAACCACTATGAATTGGAACCCAACAACAATTAAACCATCAACTTCAACCAGTTGGGAATGGCACCCACCCATTATCACTACCACCACCATTCATCCAGTAGTCGTTCCAGACTCGGATTTCATGGTCGTCTGCTACTTGTGAGTTTTTATGAAGAAGCCAGATTAGTATTTGATAAAATAAACGCCCAAAAATAAGATGGATAAACCTGATTTGTCATGAAATTGCAACGAAAACTAATTTTTATTCTAAAAATGAAAATACGATTTGATTTTTATAGTACGAATTGGGCCTGGTACAGGCAAGGGATTGGGAAATACAAGCCCGAAGACATTGATTACAATCTTTGTACTCACATTGCCTACGGATTTGCCGTCTTGAATCCTACCACCCTGGAAATTCGCACCCATGATTCTTGGGCAGGTATGCAAACGCCATAAATGCATGCATACACTCGTACGCATTTGCGTAATATCATACAATAACTTGATTCTTAATTATTTTTTCCAGACGTGGACAATCAATTCTACACTCAAGTGTCTGATTTAAAAACAAAGGGCAAAAAAGTAGTGATTGCCATCGGGGGCTGGAATGGTTAGAATTATCTCCATTCATCAATAACATGCATAAAATCTAGTTTATAAATATGGAATTTCTAAATAAAATCTTATTCTGTAAATTTGTAATAGATTCGTTAGGTGACAAGTACAGTCGATTGGTGAGGGATGCTGCAGCCCGAAAAAAATTTATCCAAAGCATTTTAGCATTTATTAAAAAATACAACTTTGATGGACTGGATTTGGATTGGTATGACCCAAACAAAGAGATAAATGGCTCAAGTTTCTGTTGGAAATGCATTTATTGGTCTCAATATTTGTCTAGGGAATATCCGAAGTGTTGGCAAACTGACTGCAAACTAGGTCCAAACACTGACAAGGAAAATTTTGCAACGTTTGTTCGCGAGTTGAAGGAAGCGTTCATACCTCACGGGTACCTGCTTAGCGCAGCCGTTTCGCCCAGCAAAACAATTATTGATGAAGGTGTGTGCATTTATTATTTAGATTGAATGCTTTTTAAAACATTTAATAACTCATTCCATGTAATTTCAGGATACGATGTACCAATAGTCAACAAATATTTGGACTGGATAGGTAATTTGTAATAAATGCTTTGTTTAAGTAAATATGAAAAACTGAAAACCGACGCGTTACAGCTGTCATGACATACGATTATCATGGACAATGGGACAAAAAAGTAAGCCAGAATGCGAGAATAGACAAAACAAAGCGACTTTAATGCTAATCTTCCGTTATTGTCCACTATTTAAGACGGGTCACGTGGCTCCGATGTTCCATCACGAAGAAAGCGACAATTTTTATTTCAACTCCAACTACACAATCAACTACTGGCTGAGCAAGGGGGCAGACAAGAAAAAATTGGTAATGGGAATGCCAACGTACGGGCAGTCCTTCACCCTCACCCAATCTTCAAATCACGGCCTCAACGCTCCGTCCACCGGTGGTGGTCAAGCTGGAGAATTTACAAGGGCACAAGGCTTTTTGGCATATTATGAGGTAATTCATGCATATAAAATACATGGACATCAAATATGACCTCTAATGCACTTTGCTTGATAGATTTGTAAAAACATAAAAAGCCAAGGCTGGACCGTGGTTAGAGATGAGAGCAATGCAATTGGACTATACGCTTACAAAGGTTTGACGTTTGTGAAATACTACAGTTTTCCGTTCTGTGTTTTGATTTCTTTGTTGAATACATTTTTCTGCAGGGGATCAATGGGTCTCGTTCGACGATGTGGAAATGATTCGTAAAAAATCTCAGTACATTAAGGACATGGGGCTTGGGGGAGGGATGATATGGGCACTTGTGAGCCTCAATGATTTGTATTTGGTAGATTTTAATGACTTTGATTGAATTGGATTGGTTTTTTTTGCTTGATTTGTAGGACCTGGACGATTTTAGGAATGTATGCAATTGCGAAAAGCATCCACTGCTGAAGACTACATATTAATCGAGTTTTAAGAAATTATCCAGAACCAGCTCCTACGTGTAGTTTATAATGAAATTTAAGAGTCATTAAGCCATATTTAATGCTTGTTTTCTTCCAAGCCAACATTGATCTTGTATTTAAGAATGTAACATATCAATTGATAAGGGTGCTTATGTACAATAGTTGGGGAACATGGTGCGAAATACTCAATTTCTGTATTTATTGAAAATATTTTAACAAGATAATAATGTAGTTTTAACAAAACTGAGTATGTGGGCTTTACGTTGTAATTTGGTTTTTCTTCTGGTTCTCAAAAAATAAAGTGAAATATTATATTTGAAGTGACAATGCACTTAATCTTTATGCAAAATTCTGACGATGATAAGCGGAAAACTTGGAGATGTCGGTTCAGTGATAAAAAATTCATTAATAAATCTTGTCGTTCGTCTCATAAAATGGAAACAGAATGCGTGCATGCCTTGCCCATTTCACCACATTTTATCCCATGCTTTTAAAATGGATAAGCCACACCAGCA